>APFE030029148.1:321575-352468 GCA_000404065.3 Pinus taeda
TACTATTGTGGAAAACATACACAATACATAAGCTCCTCTACGTTGATCATCAATATAGCAGCATCAATAATAATAAAACATCAAGAGCATTCACACATTAACACAGTATGCATCCCGGGGAAAGCATCTCGCTAAAAACCCCAACTATCTGTATATTAATGATTGAGTCATGTAACATTACACAGCATAATACTTCTCACAATTATCTCCACCTCTGTTACACACAATACAGCTCAGATCTGAATCAATCACTGGCTCAAATCTCCTTCGCTGCTTGCCTGCCTCCGCTGCTCAATACCTGCTCAAGAACTGATGATAATTCCAAGGCAACCACATATTTACTTGGAAAAATCACGTGAGCACAAGCTGCAATGTGGGAAAATACATGAGCAAACTCATTGGCATACTCAATCCTTTTGATTGTGCAAGATCGGATGCACAACTATAGTCACAACTGATAGCAATCTGATTCTCTAACACCTGTCCCTGCTGAACTGAACATGCACTGACATGCAACTGAGTTAACTGATGTATTCATTAGTTGGATTATGAGTTAATAACTTGTGAATTAATTAATAACTAATTCACCCAACTCATCTCTAGTCTATTTGCCAGTTAGACTAAATACAACCAGTTTAACAAAGCTAAACTGAACACAACTCCATCAACTGCACCTCCAGTCCACTAAACTCAACTCACTTGAGTTCTAACTGAAGTCCTGCATGCAAATATTAGTCATCCACCCATAAGAACCACGTATTTCCTTCATGCAATTGCATGTGCCACATCCGTAGCTCGAACTGAAGTGCTCCAAAAGAATAAGACAAAGTTTATAGTCCAAATATTATTGTGAGATAATAATATTTGACTTTTCTATTTTTGACAGCCAGTCTAAAAATAGACTTGATCACTCACACTTTCATCAAAAATAGAAGTCCATCTATTTTCCCAACTTGATCAATCATCCATAAACAACAACCTACAACCCATATACCATGATAAATATGTCTAAAAATAGACTTTGCGCCAAAACTTGCCTGCGGGACCACTTAGTGAAGGTGACTCCTTTCCACTAAGCTCCATCATCTTGTTGCATTCTCAACAAGCATTTCTTGTTGCACACTTTTCAACATTTTGACTCATTGGAAACCCAGATCCGAGTTATCCAAGCAGATATGGAACAATAAGCTCAACAACGACACGATGATTGCAATGAGGTGATTAGTTTTCTCAACAACATTCAACACAACTAGTGGCATATCATGGACCGTCAAGAGTCCCTCCACAAAGGCCAAAAATGCCTCCAGGAAAGAATGGATAGCTTTGAGGGGCACATGGCACTTATGGAGTCACATGTGCATGATGCTTTCCACCATCATGGTGAGGATAACAATATAGCTCTGGATCCAAACAATGCTTAGGAATGATAAAGAGGGTTGACTACTTTTTGTATTTTGCTAAGTTTTGGGCCTTACGGGTTGTTGATATGTGGACTTATAGTTTTGTTTTGTTGTTATCCTGAACTTTTTGCTATACTTGTTGGCCAATAAATCCAATCAGAGTGAGGCTACAACATTTTTGACAAAGCTACTAAAACGATGTAATTTGATTATGAATTAATGAAAATTGTTGATTAACTCAAAAAAAAGAATGTGTAATAATAAATGTATTTTTTAAATGATGGAACATAAAATTTCAAAGAGTTTTAATGAATTTTGTCATACCTAGATGACAATATGAATTAATAGATAATGGAGAAATAACTTGTTATAGAGTTGCATTAATCCAATGTTTCGGACATCTAAGTGAGTCCATCCTCAAGGGATATGCCAATAGATTAAGAAGAGATTAATGATATATCCTAGAGCTAATCTTGAGTGTATATATATATATAGATTATGAAGATGATTAATATAAGAGATACAGTCGGCCATAACTAAACGTTTACATAATAATAAAAAATTAAATTTAAACATTAAAGAAATAAAAAATGGGATTTTATTAAAAGAGATATTTAAATATTGTTGTTCACTATAATCTATTGTTTTAATATAGATTTTAGTGTTAATTAGTTATGTTTCATTTTCATTTATTTGAATTATGAATCTTTATTACAATATTTAGTTTTAAATTCATCGATTTCTTATGAGATTATAACTAATAATATACAATTAGTATGTAAAATTTTCCTTAAGCTTCATTATATTATATTAATACAAAAATTGCATCTATGAAATAGGAAAAATTATAAGAGATTTAATTAAAAATGAGGATTTTATTATAAGTATTCTAATTAGATTTAATATCAAATTAAGGTTAATTAGTTATTAGGGATTTTATGCTTATTTTTTCAATTGTTTAAATTGTGGATCTTATTATTTTTTTTTGGGGGATTAGGGCTTGGCTCTGGAGCACGCTAAGTCGTCGCTCCTCCAGGTCTCTCTCGACAGTCTCTCGCTGCTAAGACCAACCAGTAAGAGTGAAGAGATAGCTCTGCGCGGTGAGTTTCTTCAACAAAAACTTGAGTTCAACCAGTATGGACTTCGGAGGGGGCTCCCCTCCCCCCCCCCCCCCCCCTCCTGAGATTGTTGCCTTCAAAAGATTGGTAGCCTCCTGTGGCAAGAGGAAAGCAAACTTGAACCAACAGAAATTTGTTAAGAAAGCCAAATCCATCCCTTTGGTAGAACTGCTTGCGGAACACCCGTGTCGTACTACGTTGAACCTAGCTGAACAAGGGCTCATTGGACAATTCACGGTCTCTGGCCCTCTCCCAAAGCTATTGATGGATGGGTCTAGCGAAACTGGAGGCCCCTTGTCTCTGAAGGAATATGAAGCCATATGGTAGGCAGAGGGTATTATGTTTTTGTTTTCAAATCAGTAGAAGATCGA
This sequence comes from Pinus taeda, assembly GCA_000404065.3. Lineage (NCBI taxonomy): Eukaryota > Viridiplantae > Streptophyta > Pinopsida > Pinales > Pinaceae > Pinus > Pinus taeda. The sequence goes on from APFE030029148.1 coordinate 324,465, forward strand.
GATCTCATTTTCCGAAATGGTCCATATTTCATGGGCCCCCAAGGGCTCTATCTGAATAAATGGACGCCAGGCTTTGATCCTTCCCAAGACAGTCCTTCAGCCATCCCAGTCTGGGTAAGGTTACCCCATCTTCCTCTTCATTGTTGGAACCCAGGAATCTATGGAAACAATCGGGAACAAATTAGGAAAATACATTGATAGGGCTGAAAGGAGAGAACAATATTCGTGTGCCAAAATATGTTTCGAAGTCGATCTGGAGATAGGATTGCCTGAGGCGATCAAGTTGACCATAGCTGGCTGGTCTCACATGTAGGAACTAGATTATGAACAACTCCCCTTCAAGTGCCGACATTATCATGGCTATGGTCATTTCACTCGAAATTGCAAGAAGAAATCTGAGGAAGAATCTGAAAAAGAAAAGGGCGAACAATGGACACAAACCAGAAAAACCACCACAATTAAACAGACCAATAGATCAAAAAGGAAAGGAGGGAATCCAGAGACCAGATGACCCTCTGCTGGGAAAAGTTTAACCGAAGATCAAGCCACAACAAAAGCCACCATCTCAACAAATCCTTTTGCCGCTCTAAACCCTCCAGAAGACCAACCAAAACTTGAAGAGGGAGAGGTGCAACAGAATATGGAACATATAGAAGATGCAGAAATAAACCCAGGATCTCAGGAACAAACTGTAGAAGCCACTTTAGAAACCCCTTGTGGAGATGCAATCCAACAGGAAAATCAGGGCCGTCCTATAGGCGCCACTGCCCCACCCTCTTAGGCAGAAATGACCAAAAAGAAAAAGCTGATAGATAGTCCTGGTTCTTCCGAAGATGAACCTCTTGAGAAATCCATCAAAAAGGCAAGAAGGAAGTCTCACAAGGAGATCAGAGAAGAAGAGGCAGAGAGACTAAAGATGCAGGGCAGTCAGTCCACAATTGAAATGTCACTAGGCAGGAACACAAGAACCAGACCCCCCAAGGGTGGGTCTACATTGGCCCCCTCTAGTAAATAATGCAGATTGTCTCTTGGAATTGCAAGGGTCTGGGAAACCCTCTGAAAGTTGAAGCAGTAAAAGATCTATTAAGAATGGAAACCTCATACATTCTTCTACTCCAAGAGACAAAGATAGAAGAACATGCTCTTCTATCTTTAAGTCGAACCAAATGGAAAAAGGACTCAAGAAAAGCGGTCAGTGCCCGAGGCACTTCAAGGGGCCTGGCAACCCTTTGGTCGGAGGATTTGTTCCAGCTTAAAAGCTCTTTTGCAACCCAACACTGGATATATATAGATCTTCTTCATCTCCCAAGTAAGATTTCTCTAGCTCTCTTCAATCTTTATGTTCCTACCAATTTTTTGGAAAAGAAGGACTGCTGGAACTCTCTCTCAGACTTCCTAGAAATTTATAACCCCCAAAACATCATTTTGGCAGGGGATCTTAACATCACTCTAGACCAACTCGAGAAAAAAAGGCGGAGTATGGGGTAAAGATCCCTTCCATGCCTCGATGGAGTCTCTGATTCTCGAATGGGACCTTCTGGACCACAAAGCTAAGAAAGGTCGTTATACCTAGACCAACAATAGAGTTGGTAATGCCAACATTGATGCCTGTTTAGATCGGTTCCTAGTCCAAAGTACTCTGCTGGAGGGGAAGCATTTAATCTCTACAAAAATTCTGCCTAAAATAACATCTGATCATAACCCCATCTCGCTGCTAATAGAGAAAGAGGAGGACTTGGGCCCTATTCCCTTTAGATTCAACCCTCTTTGGGTATTGAGAGAAGGCTTTATGGACATAGTGGCTCACGTTTTGGCACAACCAGTTGAAGGATCCCCCAGCGTCATGTGAGAACATAATCTCAAATACACTAAGTCTACATTAAAAGGCTGGGCAAATAAAAAACCCCTTTCCACTCCTACAAGCCATAGACAAAAGACAGTTCACGCTCTAGCAGAGATTCAATTAGGCATGGAAGGATCTGAAATCACCAGCTCAGCTGCTCAATAAACAGAAGGCCCGGTTCGATTCCTTTCTTTCCTTTCGACAAGAAGAGGAATATTGGCACCTTAAGTCTCGCAGCCTCTGGCTCCAAGCTGGAGATAGAAACACAACTTTCTTTCACAGAAAATGCAGAGCCCATCTCTCTCGGAATCACATTTCTGGAATATCCAACAGGGAGGGGGAAGTTATCAAAGGATAGTCTCTCTTAACACAGACAACCACAACCCATTATCAGAATCTATTCTAGGAGGATGGTTCTTCCGATGACGACCTGGCTGCCGACTTTTTGTTAAACATCCCCTCTCTTGTCACTGCAGATGTAAACGTTGGGTTAATGAAGCCTTTTTCTAAAAAAGAGATAGTTGAAGTCATTTGGTCAATGCAGCTGGACAAAGCACCCAGGCCAGATGGCTTCACCATACATTTCTACAGAGCTTACTGGAATGTAATAAAACTCGATCTTCTCAAAATGGTAAAAGCCTTCCAAGAGAAAGCCAAAGTGGGAGGGTGCACCAACTCCACCTTGCTTGCCCTAATCCCGAAAGAAGTTAACCCTAAGACTTTCGACAGATTCCGGCCAATCTCTCTATGCAATGCCTCCTACAAGATCCTTGCCAAACTCCTTGCCCATAAACTCAAGCCTCTGTTAGGGAACCTGATCTCCCCTCTGCAGGGTAGTTTCGTCAAAGGAAGGCACCTCATAGACAATGTGATTCAAGTGCAAGAAGCCCTCCACTCTAGCCACTCTCGAAAGGAAAAAGGTATGCTCATCAAGTTGGATATGTCAAATGCTTTTGGCCAAGTTAAACTCTCATTTCTTTATAAAATCCTCCTCTCCTTCGAGTTTACTGCTGATTTTGTCAACTTGATAAAAGTCTGCACTCACAGACCTTAGATATCCTCCCTAGTCAATGGCAGACCTTCTGACTTCTTCCAAGCTTCTAGAGGGCTCTACTAAGGATGCCCTTTGTCTCCCTTTCTTTATATCTTGTTGGTAGAATCCCTAAGAAGAAAGCTGATAGCAGAAATGGAAGTAGGCATTATCCCAGGTATCAAGGCAGCAAGAGGGATGGACCCTATAAAGTGCGCCCTCTTTGCGGATGACTCTCTCCTTTTGGGAGGGGGCTCGATTAAGATAGTAAAGGCTTTCAAAGAAATCCTTCAACACTTCTGTTTAATCACATGAGCCTTGATAAATAAGAGAAAAGTGTGTTTATGGCTGGAATGTTGATCACCCAACTATCCTTTGAATTGCCTGCACATTGGGATTCCCTGGGTATGACAAGTGGGAAAAGATCAAATATCTAGGCCTTCCCTTAACGTTGGGACCAAGCCCTCCCTCCCTATGGACTGAAGTAATTAGCAAGATAAAAGCAAAAATAACATATTGGGGAGGCCAATGGCTAACAAAGGCTAGGAAGTTGGTTTTGATAAAAGTTGTCCTCTCCGCCCTTCCCATCTTCCAGTCTTCCCTCTTGCTAGCTCTTAAGTCTACCACAGAATAGATCTCCAAACTCCTTTGGGACTTCCCATGGAACGAGGGCGAGGGCAATCAAAGCTAGTTACATTTAGTAAGATGGGATATACTAAATAGACCACTCCAACAAGGTGGGTTACAGATACGGGATCCAGGCTTAGCAAATTTGGCTCTTGGTGGAAAAATCATATGGCAATTGTATGCAGATAAAAATCATCCTGTCAGCAAGATCCTCTGGAAGAAATACCTAAAGGGAGGCTCCCTGAGAAACCTCACAACTGCTTCTACTCCAACAGGAACAACTATATGGAATTTAGTCAGAAGAAGCATTGACCATATACAACAACATTTATACAGAATACTGGGTAATGGACAAAGAACATTATTGTGGGAGGACACCATTCAAGGGAATGCCTCACTGGCCACCCTAAATTCCTATAACAATTTAAAGATCTAGCTAGTGAACAAAGGACTTCTCTGGCTTGCAGACATATGTTCTTGGGACAACAAAGGGAATTGGGCAAGATGGAATTTTCTAAGGGTTCCTAACCCTATAGAAGTACAAAAAAACTTGCTTTGTGCAGCACTCTCTGGCCTCGCCCCTGTCCATCGTACATCCAGAGACAAATGGGGGTGCGGAAGCACCAGAACTTATACAACAACTCAAAGATTCTCCTCATTACAAGCCGCACACGCATCTTTGCTGACTCCGAAGCTCTGGAAATCCGTTTGGTCCCCCTTTTGCCTTCCAAAGGTGAATTTCTTCACTTGGTTACTCATGCATAAAAAGGCACTAACAGGAGAAAATCTGAACAAAAGAGGCTTCCACGGGCCCTTTAGATATTGCCGATGCACTTTTGCTATCGAAACCTCTGACCATTTATTGGTTGACTGTGTTTTCACACAAGAAGTCTGGAAGATGGTCCTCCACAGACTCAGCATTCCCACCCTCTCCCAGATTTCAGTCGTTTCTCTCTTTACCTCTTGGGCAAATCAAAACCCTGAGAAAAAAAATCTAAAAATGCAATCTGCAAAAACATTTGGCAAACTATTCCAAAATGCCTTTGGTGGAAAGTGTGGTTGGCTAGAAATGAGTGTGTTTTCAACAATAGGATCCAGAAATCAGCGGAAGTGGTTGCCAAAGTTAAATCTCTCTTGTTGGAAATAATAGGTAAATCAGATTCTGCCTTTATATTATCTACAAAAGTCTCTGCGTGGCTAGGACCTTGCGTGTCTGGACAAAGGAAAGATTCAATCAGCAAACCGATGAAAGATCCTACTTGGCGCCTGCGTCTCACTGAAGGAGACTTTCTTAAGTGGTGGCAGGGATCCCCAAAAGCCACTATCTTCTTTGATGGAGCGTCCAAAGGGAATCCAGGCACTATAGGCGCATGAGGATTGGTTCTTTCCCCAGACAGATCGAAAATAACCAACTTCAGTTGGGGCCTAGACATAAGTTCGAACAATCAAGCAGAGAGTTACAGTCTCCTAAAATCTTGCCAGATTGTGAAGGAGTTAGATTACAAAACAATCCAAATATTCATAGACTCGGAGCTTCTGATAAATCTCTTAAACTCCGAAGAATATTTTCGTAATCCAGCTTTAAACAAAACCTTGCAGAGAATTCAAAACACTTTGAAAGACTTCGACATAGTCAACTCATACCATATTCTGCGGGATTTAAACAAACAAGCAGACTCGCTGGCAAATAAAGGTTGCCTGCTATCTCAAGGTAATCTTAGCCTTAATGGAGGACCCTGCTCGATTCATCCTTTTCCTTAGACAATCTACAAAAGGCAGATCTACTCTCTCTGGCCTTTTAGAGGGAGAAGGAATAGTAGGCCGAAGGAACAGCAACAACAGAAGGAACACCAAGAAGATTAAGGAACAACAACAGAAAGAACAACAATCGGAAGGATCAATAGCAGAAGGAAAACCACTAGAAGGAACAACAAGCAGAAGGAATAGCAACAGAATAAACAACATCCGAAGAAACAATAGGCCGAAGGAACAACAGGCCGAAGGAACAACAAGCCGAAGGAAGAACATCTTAAGGAACAACCGGCCGAAGGAACAGATTTTGAAGGAACAACAGGAACAATAGGCCGAAGGAACAACAAACAGAAGGAACAACATTCGAAGGAACAACAAGCCGAAGGAATAGCAAACCGAAGGAACAACATCCGAAGGAACAACAAGCCGAAGGAACAACAAGCCGAAGGAACAACATCCGAAGGAACAACAGGCCGAACGAACAACAAGCAGAAAGAACAACAGCAGAAGGAATGACAAACTCGAGAAACAACAAAAAGAAAAATGCATGGAAAAGGCCATAGAAATTGCTCTTCGGAGATAATATGTAAGACAAAAAACAAGAATAGCCAAAGAACCCACAGAACTTTTGAATATAAGCATAGGAGAAGGGACTACCATCAGCTCATTCTCATTCCTCAGTTTCTAAAAGCTACTGTCGGTTGTAATAGGAGCTTGCTCCACTTTTGGCAATAAAAACATTAACCGTTCTTGTTAAAAAAAAAAAAAAAAAAAAATTAAATAAATAAATAATTGTGGATCTTATTACAATCAAAGGATTTTTTGAGCTTTGATGTATAGAGTTGTTAATTTAGAGGTATTATAATGGATTTATATACATTGTACTATCTTATAAAATTAATAGGATGAGGAATTCTAGAAGAGGATGTTAGATTAATTTCAGTAAATTATTTTTATATTATATGGAAGAGGATTGAAAGAATGCACAATAATGAAGATTTTTCATAGGAAATAGAAATGATAAGGAATTTAAATTATTACAAGGGACCTATGTAATGAGAGTTAATTATTGGTTTTTTAGGATTTCAAATAAAGGTTTCTAGGTGTTACTTAGTTTTAATCCATCCTCGTGATTCAAGTTGTTCTTTCTTTTTTCTATTTCAATGGCTTCTTTGATTTTCCTTTTAAGATAATGGTCCCCTTTTTTAATTAGCTTGGCTTTTTCCATTAGTTTAGTGATAAATAATTTCCATTAAAATTGGGAAAAAATGCTCACAAATATATTTACATTAACATTTTTTTATATAATACGAATATTTATATTTAATATTTTGCTACTTAAAAAATATTTATTAAGTAATTTTAATATAAATTATATATTTTAAAATTTGTATAATGATTCAAATGTAAATGGTTATAAGACAAAAAAATTCAAATATTGTTTAGAAGTAATGGCAAAGATTTTAAATTAATTATTAATATTGAAGTTAGTCTTTATTTAGGCTTAGTCTAGTTGGGGAAAAAAATGAATTTATCATGAGATTTATGTTCAAGCTTTCTGTTTTAAGTATTTGTTAATGCATTTTACAATCCAATATTCAAAAACAAATAAGTTGCGTTTTACAATCTAGTTTTGAAGACATTCTAAGGTCTTTCACATTAATTTATCCCATTATGTGTCAAACCAAATATAATATTTTATACAAATTTTTATATATAAATAACATTATAGTAATCAAATCATATCATATAGTAATTAATTATCTGAATCAGGTCTTACCACTCTCAATAAAGTTTCCCTAAATCAACTTCCAAATGGAACCCAAGCTTGGATGTCCTCCACTGACCTTCTCTTGTTAAGAGAAGTAGTGGAATCCTAAGATCACTACATTTGAGCTCTCAAATTTTCAAATGTTACTCTCTGAGTCTTGGATGATCAACTGATCTGGACCCCAAGCCCGTGTAGTTGTTATGCCCCCAAAATATTGACATCTCTCACAAATTCAAGCTCTAAATGATCCCCCATGGTGTGAGGGAAATCTCTAGAAACTCAATTTCCCTCCCAAAACCAAGTTATTCATGTGGCTTATGCTTAGGACAAAGTCCCTACCTGGGATAATCTACATAAAATATCAGTTCAGGGACCTAACATCTATCCCCTGTGTTGGAAGGACTTAGATCAATCTCCCACCTCTTCATTTTTTCAAGTGAGTATGGATTAACACCATAAATCTTGGCAATTTTTCCATCTGTTGGGAAGCAGATGACTTAAACCATTGTTTTCAATCTTGGATATCTCACCCTCTCTTAGAACATCACAAAGAACTCTCGTTGTGCATTTTATAAAGTATCTGGTTGGAGAGAAATATAACCATATTTGAAAATTGACCTCAGTTTATGAAAGTGTCCACGACTTACCCGACCATTGCAAATTCCTTTACACAGATCTCCTTCAATGGACTTACAACTTCTCCTCCTCCAACTAAAATCCTAACAGATACACCATGGGCTTTCTTTGATTGAGAAATCTACGACACCCCTTCTATGGGAGGTGTGAGGGAAATTCTCCATATTTCAACTTCGCAAAGTCTCTCCTTCTCTACCAATATCGAACATGCTTCAAACAACTATGCAAAACTTTTTGCATTATATTTAACTCTTCTTTTGGCACAGAAATTTGATGCTCATTCTCTTCACATATATGGTAACTATATAAAATTTAAAATTTGGATGAAGGGATCTACAACTATCAAGAATTTCACTCTGCTCCTTTCCAAAAAATTACACAAAAAATAACTGTTTTCACTCATATTTCCTTAGATCATATCTACAAGAACACGAATGAGGAAGTTGACTAGTTGTTAAAAAATTGATTGGATTTGGACTGAGGCTCATGCAAGATCCTTGAAGTAAAATAATGTCAATGACAAGAATTTCTTTTTGACCCTTGGGTCTGATTGATTCGCAGATGGATTAGCATTTCAAAACAACTTTTACCTATGTTTATATATGATCTCCTTCATATATGTTATGCATTGCATTTGAACAAAATTTTGTTTAATAGATCAATTAGAGCAAGTTTTAGATTGTCTGTTTTTTTGTTGTGATAATTTGTCAAAAAATCATAACAAATGATATTGGGATTGGTAGATTTTGGTATGGTCTTTAGTGGAAGTAAATATTGATTATTTTCAAGTTGTCTATTGAGAGGCCTTCGGCCATCAAAATACTTACATCGTGTACTTATGTAACCTTTACTTATTACTCATAAATAGAAGTTATAGATTGCATTTCCTTAAAAATAGGGTCTAACCTAATTGAGGAAAAAAAAAACATTTTTAAATTTAAGATGAGACTTATGTTTAAGCCCTTTCTTTTGAGTACCTTATGAATTTGACAATCCAATATTGAAATACAAGTAAGATGCATTTTAGAATCCAATTTTGAAGACATTGTAATGTCCCTCCCATTTGTTTATCCCATTACATGTCAAGTAAAATATAATATTTATACACATCTTTTATATATAAGTAGCATTGTAGTAATTGAATGATATCAATAATTGGAAGAAGATATATTTAAAACATTTTTTTTTGTTAAAACACTCATATATATATATATATATATATATATAATAATATATTATATATATATATATATATATATATATATATATATATATATATATATAGGATGCACGTGTAGATTTATCTTAACTTAGGATATTTTGAGCACTAAGAAATTCACATCTCAAGTTTTTGGAATCTCTCTTTAATAAATACATCCACATTTAACATCTGGTTAAATTTGAGCTCATCAAACATTAGAGGAATTTTGAGGTCTAAAATGAACCTTCTAAGAAAAATGTACAACCAAAATAAGTTTTATTAGAACCAATAGGATTCAAGATTATGATGTCAACCATGGAGAATGATTCACCATTTTTTGTGTTAAAAAAGGAAAAAGATGAAAAAAATAATAAAATAATAAAACTGTTTTTTCCACTCATATTTTCAACTTATCTCCCTGATGTTTTACTCAAATTTTAAGTGGGAGTACTCATTGGATGCAAAATTTAATTCGTCATCCAATGAGTACCCATGTTGCATACTTTCAATGGACCTGGCTACACGAAAAATGAAAAATACATGAAAAACTTGATTGCAATCACGTTTTTTCATGTATTTCTCATTTTTGTGTAGCAGAGTCCATCGAAATTATGCAACATGGGCACTCCTTGGATGACGAATCAAATTATGCATCCAATGAGTGTTCCCACTCGAAATTTGAGTAAACTCGTAGGGAGATAAGTTGAAAATACGAGTTGAAAAAATAGTTTTTATTTTTCCCTCTAAAATTTGATGATGTAACCTAATCTTATTTTATTATTTCCACTATTATTTTGTAATTTCCTTAGGAAGCCCATTTTAGACCTCAAAATTCCTCTAATGAAGCCTATGAAAATTATGTTGAGTTGGCCCTTCAACATTTGAGGTTGAGAAGAAATGAGCAATAAGCAAGAGTGAGAGTAGAGTTTATGCTCTAGACTACAAATGAGATTCAAGACTAAGCACTCCTTTGAAAGTTGAGAGGATACATGCATCTCTTCAATCGATTTGAATAATGAGGTAGTAAGACAAGACAAGAGGTCCTAGATGGAGCTAGATTTATGAGGTACATAATAACTTCTAAAATTGAGTAAGCTCTATAATGGAAGGTGGTAACACACCTATAGCCTTCATAATGAATCTAGGATCTCAAAGCATTGGGATTTATACATAGTAATATCTACCCTATGTAGATTGAGCAAAAACAAAAAATCATTGATATTTGAAGCTTATGGCTCTTTTACATGTACTCATTTAGCCTAGATATTGAAAATATCCCACCATACAACATAAACTATTATCAATTCCATGGTGAAAAAGAGAACCCATCAAAATACCTATGTGGAAAATATGGTGAGTCACATCTCTTAACATTTGAGGTTGAGAACAAGTGAATCATAATGAATCTAGGGTCTCAAAAATGCAAGGATTAATATAAGGATAATGATATCTACCTCATATGGATTGATAACACTAAAGTCATTCAAATCGTGACATTTGAAGGTTGTGGCTCTTTTGCACTTTGTTAGCCCAAATATTGATAATCTTCCACCATCCAACATAACTATTCTTAGATCCATAGTAAAAAAGAGAATCATTAACCAATTATTAAGGAGGTCCATACAACATATTTAAAGTGTATTTAGATTTCACTCCAAAATTTGCATTCTCGTAAACTTCATCAAAATTAGTATGCATGTGTTTAGTGTAACAAGGATTTTAACATCAATTTAAGATGTCTTAAGGGTAAGTTTTCTCATAGCTTTTTCTTTGGGAGGTTCAAGGTTTTTTAACTAACACAGAATGGAGATCATTGATCACCCCATATTACCTTGTGATGAACATGTAAGCTATGTAATGCAAACATTGAATAAGAAGAATACTATATTTTTTCATCTTTGGCCTATAATGAGATATTTTGCACATATTATAACCTTTTTGGTAATTCCTTGCACTTTGAGACCTCAATTTTACTATGAAGACAAGAAATGTATTTACCTTTTCATTAATAAGTTCAGTTAATTTTGAAGGAAGTTGTTGTAGACCCCTAGATTTAACATCCTCATAGGACCTCTTGTCTTACTATCCCATTATTTAGAGAAATCAAAAGATACAACTCCATCCTATCAATTTTCAAAAGGGCATTTGACATTAGATTTCATGTATAATATAGTGCACAAACCTTGCTCAAAGTGAAAATTTATTAGTGGATATTACTTGCTTCTTCTTAACCTCAAATATTAAGGGATACCTTAATCATTTTTTCTTTTCTTTTAACTTATTTCTCTAGCTCCTTTTGTACCTAACCTTGATGTACCTACTTCCCTCTTTTTGATTCATATAAGACACTTCCTTTTTCTCCTTTTTTTTCTTCTTTATTAAAACCCATTAAGAAAATGACATCACTCATAAAACATTATTATTATTTTAATTATGTTAAATCCTCATTTAATTCTTCATCTAATCTTGGTTCTATTAACAGGGTTTCATTTTCACTCCAGTTAGCTGCATATGATCAATTCATTGCAAGCATGTTTATCTGATCCTTCGTCACTTATTCGATAACTTTAAACGACACATAGTCTTTCATAAAAAAAATACCTTGCAAATTATGACACTTTAGTAGTCTTAACAATTAATAACATGTGACCCAGATGCGGGTGAAATTCAAGGTTATTAATGGCATTTCATAGGAATGACGACGCTTGGCCCAACCAACTGCTGACCAGCGCTCTTTTCCATGCGCAGTTATGGCACCTGAAGACTCACCTAAGGTGAGAGCAGGTCCGCCTTCAAGACATATTAAATGATCGCTCTGGTCGAGATAAGGATGCTGTTAATTTAAACATGGCGCATATGCCCATCAATCCCACTGTCTGCCCTCCCTCCTTTAGCATTTGCCCGCTCCAAGCAGGAAACCCCTGCAGTAGAACTGTTACAGGCAATCGTTGTTGGCTTCTTTGTTGTCTTGATTTTGGAAATGGGTTTCATTACTCCCATTCCCAGCTCTGCCCTTTGTACCCTATTCAGGAACCCTCTGCGCATTCTCTGCTTCCCATCCAAGCACCCAATTCTCCTGAGCGTATACTCTGTCGCATTACCATGGTTCGTCACCGCATGAGGAGCCGACATGGAGGTAGCCGAGGTGGTCGCGCTCGCTCTCAGGCAGCGCAAAGCGTGGATTAGCCACCACCACCTGGCTCTCTGCCTTCATCTCAGGCTAATTCTCCCCCTCCAAGCCCGCCTCGCAGACACTATCCGCACAACGCCTTCCAGTCGATTCATTTCAAATGAGTAACCTGAACCGACCCATTATCACTAATAATATAACCATCTTCTCTGAAGAAGAAGAAAAACATAGTGCTCTGGCGTGGAACTCAGCTGAGCCACCTTAGGGCATTCGCATAATTGTTGGTAGTCATGGCTCTGAGCAGATCCTAGCGGAAGAAGGCAAAGAAGCAAGGCATGGCAGATAGCATGAGGAAGGTGATACTACAGGCGACACTCGGCAACCAGGTGGTAGCTCTCATGGAGCCACAATCTCGATGGCTATTGCTGGCAGCTCGAGCGACACCCTTCAGGCGACGGAACCTCCAGGTGGCAGGGTAGTGGCAATGTGGCGAAGGATGGCGAAATATGGTTTGGGAACACTTGCCCCGTCGTCGAGGAGTCACCAAACCAGGACATCCCTATGTGATGCCACATGGAATCCCACGTGCCATCTCAAAGTTTTGTTGTTGACTAGTTAGTTTCTGTTGTTTGTGGTTTTGTGGTTTTGTCGTCTGTGGTCCTGTTGCTGACATGTTTAGCAATTCTGTCAATTGGTGTTGTCTCAACTGCTTCAAATGGTGTTGTTTCAAGTTCTCATTCTGGTTTTGTCGTTGTATTCCTGATCTTCTGCATGGCTTTTTGCAAAGTGTAATTAGTTTTCCCAAATATGGGACAATTTTGATAACCAGAAGGAGCTCAGGTGTTCTCAGCTGAGGCTACAACCTCATTGTAATTATATTTTTATTTCCTTTTAATAGAATTAGTTTTACAGAGAAAAAACAAAAACAATTAAGAACATGTGTTTCATCCTTGGAGGTCACAAGTTCAAAACTAAAGGGGGTAGGGAATGTTCACTTTCATAAACTAAGCATTTAAATTATTTCATGAACATGTCACTTGTCCCACAAACAAAGGATTCTCGTACATAAATATATGGCATCTAGCTAGGCTTCATTTTTTTCTCAGTAACATATCTGAAGAAAACTATTTGGGTACTTCCAATCATTATGAGGATGTATCTAGGGTAAATTGTAGATTCCTCAAGGACAAGGCCATGTTAGGAACGAGGCTCAAAGTCATTATAATGTTATAGTGATTATGAGTTCAACACATCACTTGCAAGAATTGAACCTAGATGGGGAAGATAACACTCTTTCTAATATCCACTAAAACTAGACCTAATTGACAAACATCTGGCTAGGCTATGAAATTAAATTACATTATTATTATTATTTTATTTTAAAAGAGCCTGTACATTAACATTAAGATGCTACCTCCCTAGATGGGGTGGTATGGATGTATCATAGATAGCCACTTAGCGTTAGAGAGTGTTATACATGGAATTTACCACATGGTGGAAGATGTTGATGATAGCTCCAAAGGTAATCGTGATGAGGGAGACATGCGACAAGAGCTAGAAGTGTTTTGTACCACCCTATTTATGCATCCAAAATAGGGATTAACTAAGAATGATGCTATTGACATGCTTTAAGATAATGGATTGCAAAGGCATGTCCTATTGTCTATGTTTACATGGAGGGGGCAGGGGTTATGCCTATCTAGATATAAACCAATATCCTTCTCATGATGATCCCAACTTAATGTAAAATGGCCTCTAAAATTTCCCTTCATCTATGTAGTGGATCGTCGAGTACAACACACTAAATAAGGGAGAAGGAAATGTTTGGAGAAAGGTATTATATGTGATGATGTAGACATGGATTATAGGGTACTAATGCTAGCTTATGAGGCAATGAAAGTATAGACATATGAGAAACACTAATAAAAGGGAAAGGGGAAGGAGTTTAAACCAACATAGCCTAGGCATGGAGATAAGGAAAAATCCCCATAACATAGAGCTTGCATAGAAACCACATCCAAGATGACCCAAGCTAGAGATCAAAATGTGAAGGCTCAACTCATAGTGCAGGGCTTTGATGGGTGACACAAAACCACCACAATTTGTAATCTAAAAAATTATGACAAAATGGAGGAGAAGGTTCATTGATGGGGTGTTACCACCAAAATTAAAAATATAGACAAGGAATTGACCAACATAATTCCAAATATAGAGTTTTCTTTCTCAAATCCATTCAAGGATTTAAACATGCATCAAATTAGCATTAAAAAAAACAAACAAACAACAAAAACAACAACCAAGCTACAGAAGCCTCTTGTAACATACCCCTAATAACCCCAACCCAAAACAAAGGTTAGAAGGAGGTTGTTACTATGTTGACCCGGCCCCCAAGGTTCAGTTATGGAGATGGGGTCTAAATTTTCAATCTCTTTCAACTTTCTCAAAAACTTAAAATGGATAACTTCATTGTGTTCGTCTCATTGAGACCTCGCCAACAATACAAAACTTTCTCCAATCCAATTCTCGGATTAAAAGATATGGTTAATCAAGGATTGGCCTATTGATGAATTCCACATCACCATGACCTGCCACACGGCACCCATGTGATGCCCACATGGCTATCCAAGTCACCTTACCTCATCAACACTTGGTAACATGATCCAATTTGTTGACTTGCTCATGGTTGGCCATGTTATCCATTTCCATGACTTACAGAATGGGCACATACATTATACACAAGGGTTAAACCCCTTCCAACTATGTGTATACCATGCGGGACCCTTATACGCCACCTCGTCCCCGAGATTAAATCCCAAGAATTCCTCTTGCATCCTCTCATCGAATCTTCTGAGTGACCCATCCAAGACTGTGTGGAATCCTAGTGGACCCCACTACCAACTTGACCCAATGCCTTTTCTCATCCCAAACCTTCCACATCACCCTCGTCATTCCCTTTGCGAAAAATTTCACATTGTCGGGATGAACTGACCCCTTTAAACTTTCGAGATGACGCGGTTAGTCTACGAGGCTTCACTCCACCAATACGTCATGCCCAATGGCTTACCTTGCCACATCCTACCAGAGATAAAATCCCAAGAGTTTTCCATAATGCCTTCGCTCGAAACCTCCAGGGAAAAAGTTATGGGACATGTGGACAACACAAAATCTCAACTCAATTCAACAATCCAAATTTCTTCGGCCTTCATGCTTAGTCATAGTGCTGAATGCATGGTCTAACAGACTCGATCCTTTTGGTTCCTATGGGCCCTAATCTTTTAGCCCCGCATCATATGTATTACGTGAATGCTTGGGATTTTCCCCGCCCTCAAACCTCAATCATGATGTTTCTCTCTCTCTCTCATTATATATATATATATATATATATATAGCCTGATATGATTCAATAGTCGGTCCCTTACACCCTAAGATTTAGCCCCACGCAACCATGCACATATATGTATTGTTATAAAGCTCTTTGGGGCTATCCCTCCTAAGATTTTATAGGCCTCTTTACTCCATTATATATATATAGCCTGATATGATTCAATGGTTGAGCCCTTACACCTTAAGGTTTAGCCCCACGCAACCCTGCACATATATGTATTGTTATAAATCTCTTTGGAGCTATCAGGGACACCCATCACCACATTGGTTTCTGACACATCCACCACAAAGAAATGATTGGTCATTGAATAATTTCCCAGCCATAGTCAAACTAGGGACGTATTTGGTACACTGCATGGTCGTGTATCCCGACACCATCACTGAGAAACCCTCGAAGCCCTCCATGTGTATACCTCTTCACTCCACTATCTGCACATCAATAAATTTATGGGTAGCCCCACTGTCCACCAACAGTGCCACACGTTACCCCTGCACTATGCCTGTAATCCTCAATGTCAAATACTTGGGGACTCCCTTCATTGAAGCAATCCTCTAGTGGGTTGAAAAGGGTCTCCCCAGGTGGGGTGGTGGGCCTCCTCCACCTCCTCTAATAGTCTGCAATTCATCATCTCCTCCATATGCCTCTTACTCAGCGTCATCCTTTGGATCACTATCTTAAAACACTTCTATATAATGTGCCTTACCCTTGGTGCCCATGGCTCCTGACAGGTGAAGCACAACTTCCTCCTTTAAAGGTCTCTCCTAGTCTATTCATCCAACTACCCACGCCCCTAAATCTCCCTCTGTGGTGGGGGTCTGGTATCTCTACAACTCTCTGGAAAAGTGGTTCGTGTGGGTATTGGTGCCCTAGTCTTGGGAATTGCATCCTGCAAATCTAATGTATGACTTACTACATTATGGAGAATAACAGGTCTACATAACCTTACTAGCCAACACAAGGGCTCAAATAGGCCCTCCACAAATAGAAAAAAACTCTCCTAGCCTCTAACAAGTCTGACACAATCACTGACACCCTAAAAAATTATGCTATGTAATGCTCTAGGTTGCCTATTTGCTTGAGCTAAGTCAACTATTTGAAATTTGCCTTCGAATCCCTCCTGTGAAAGCGCTCGACTATCCTTCACAAGAATTCCACATAAGAGGTCACACTGGCATGCCCTAAAGTATATAACCCATTGAACCACCAATCACAAACCTCCCCCTCTAAGTGTAAGGTAGACATTTTAATGGTTTCCACGTTTGTCATTTGATTAAGCTGAAAGTATGTGTCTATTTTCTCCACCCATGCCCTAACAATGTATTTAGTAGAGCCATTAAATGTGGGGAGGTACATCCTCCCAACGGTACATTGTAGGTATGAATTTTGCACGTATGAGCCTCTTTCTCCCTTGCCCTTATTGCCTTGCTTGAGTAGGCAATAATCCTTGAAGATTAAAGTAGCTCGAAACTCCTCCCTTTGGGACTTCCATTCACTAAAATACTCCCCCATAGGCATCTCGTCCTAACCTTGCTGCTCCCCAGCACCCGGAACCAAGAAAGTGGGTATAGTAGCCCTAGTTGATCCACTATAAATGTGAGGGTGGCTCTAAGGGGAATGTATGTCGAACTGATGGGATGCACCCGAGCTCTCTCCTCCTATGAAATCCCTATGAACATCCATGCTATGATTATGCTTCTTAATCTCCTCCAACATCTCTTTCTACTCCTTTGTTATATCATTCAGAGCCTTCAAGAGGTTCTGGAAGGTTGTATCAACTTTGTCCCCCATGCTTGTTTCGTCTTTCTCCTGCTCATGAACCTTTCGATCTCAAATAATATCTAACTCCCTTTCCTTTCTCCTCTACCTCTACCTTCTATACGTGATATTTTTCCTATCTTCTGGGATCATAGAAGAGCTTCTTCCACAGCTGGGCTAAGACCAAGGTTCTGATAACACTATAATATCCCTAATATGAAATAACAGTGATAACATAGAAAATTAACACATGCATCGACAATAATAGTAAGCACCAAAAACTGCGCCAAGTTGAGCCATTTTATTAACTAAACAAGAAAGAGTATAATACATGTGGAGTAGAGGAACCTGGGCTTGCTACAACAAGTAAGGAAAAAACCCAGATAAACATGGAGGCACTGAAGTGCTAAAAATGGCGAGCTGCTATAAGGACTACGCCCAACCTAGAATAACTGTTGCAATTGTTGAGGAAGAACTTCTGATTTAACCCTCCAGATTGCTTAGAAAATATAGCGAAATTAGCCACGAGATATATACCTCAAACCCACAAAAGCCCAACAAGGAATTGGGCTACTTCTGACTGGCCCGAAAATCTCTAAAAATGCGCACTCATTTCTCTTCTCGGTATACACACAACTGAGAGAAATATGTTGGTACAAGCCAAGCTCCCTTCGGAAACCCCTCCAAAATCTCCTCTACAATTGTCCTCGACAATACCTCTAAATCCCTGTGAGTATCTCCCCTCAACTCCCACAAGTCCACATCACGTGCAGGCCCAACCAGTGGCCCTTTGTGCACTGTCAAAACGCACCCGAAATACTCCTCCAAAATCCAAGCACTCTGTCCTTGCAAAATACCCTAAATCTCTAGCAAATAATAAGACAAACTTCTCTCGAAAAGCCTAGAATTTAGTGTCGTCTGTAAATTTTTCTCCAAAGGGTGCGTACTCCTTCTTCTGCACCCAATATTCTCCAAAATATGGCCAAATATACTTGCATATCCTCCCAGAACAAATTTGAAATGTAGCAATGAACTCCCCTAGGGTGGCACTCGAAGTCCACCGAAGATTGAGGTGAGATTCCCACACATAAATCTCTTGTGCTAAACAACACGGTTTAGACTTGGTTGAGCAACTCTAGCGTACAACAATTCAATTGTCAAATTAGTTCAAATTCCTAAAATGAGGCCCTCCACCTTCATTTATCCTTGCTCCCCTCCTCTCTCCATGTGGGCCCCACAAATCAAACTCTTTTCCCTTTCTTCCTTCCCACAAGTGTGAATTATCCTAAAGGGTGTGAATTCCTTCTTGGGTGGCCCCCAAATTCCACTTACCTTTTAGTTTTTTCTTCCTCTTCCTATGTTTGGAGCCTCCTTCATCAAAATGTCAAGTGGGGTCCTCCTAACCCACTTTTCCCTTAGGAAAAATCATGCCAAAAATATCAAAATTGTGCAAAATGTACACGATGTGGCGATTAATGTTGCATTCATTGTGGCAGAGATAACATGGAATATGAAAGTTCAAAAATCTGAAATTTTGTAAATATGGCCTTATTGGGTTTTTCCAGATCGGTTGAATCCAAAAAATTGGAGTTTCAGATGAATCCAAAAAAGTTAAAAATTTAGATATTTGGATGAGAAAAAGATTGACTAATATGATGTGGCAGGATGGTGACATGGAGTTTGAAGTACAATTATGCAAGGTGTAGGCCAGGTCGTAGTCACCATGGTGATGACATTGATTTATCTGAATAGTGGAGGATGCAAACATCTGGAAATTTGACTTTTTATA
Organism: Pinus taeda; assembly: GCA_000404065.3. Lineage (NCBI taxonomy): Eukaryota > Viridiplantae > Streptophyta > Pinopsida > Pinales > Pinaceae > Pinus > Pinus taeda. Next base: position 343,384 of record APFE030029148.1, read on the forward strand.
AAAATTTACTTTTAATATTTTCTCGAATTTGAATGTTAATAATTGAAGGAGCCTTTTCCCCATATCTAAATGCAGATGAAGATTTGGGATTTCTAGGTGTATATGAAAAAGTTGGAAATCTGGAAGATCAAAGATGCAAAACTTTTAATAGAGGGGATTAATGAGAATTTCAAAATCTAGATGAGAGCTAGGCAAGGCAATGTGTTTGGCTACAAATGTGGCCCCACGCAACAGTGACATGTGGGCAGGGGTTGCCATGGGTCAACCATGTGCTATTTGATGTGGCATTGTACAATGCTAACACGGGGATAACAGATTTCCATATCTACTATGTGTCAAATGGTATGGATGCTGGCGTGGCTTTAAGAGAGTTGAACTTCAGAGGGCCATATCTTTGTGTGTAAAGTTCAAATTTGGATGAATTTATGTCATTGGAAATGTCTCAAAGAGAAAAAGATGATGGTGATATCAGAAAATAAGTTTAAGGTGGTTGAAAAAAGAGGAATTTTGATAATTCCATCTCCACAAAGTAACCTTGGAGGTTGGGTATGTACATTCTATACCCTTGAAAAGGCCTTGAGGGGACTAGGTGCATTACAATCTTCCACCTTTGGCAGTTTTACTTGTGATGAAACTTTATGAGACCACACTCCTAATAAGGTATGGATAAGGATTGGTGAGACAAATGAGGTCCAAAGTATTAGAAGAGTAAACATGGCTTCCCACTCTCTCCACTTTTTAGACTCTACATTAATGAGCTAGAGTAAATCATATCAAATTCATTAGGTGTCACAAATGGTTGCTTACTCTTCAGAGTATATATTTCTATTATGCTATCTTCAAATGACATTATCCTCATGCCCTATTCAATGAGAGAGCTCTAGAGACAACTCAACGCCTTAGCTTCATTCTATGACAATCATAAATGTTTAACATCCATAAAAAGGAGGCAAGTAGCTTTGATTCTTACTAAGTGAGGTGAGAGAGTTGAGATAGTCACTTCATATGTATATTTGGAGCCCTATTCCCTACACCATGCTCTAACTTGACTCCATTAGTAGAGGCTATAATAAACAAGGGTACATAGCTCTTAACACCCTTAGCTTCGACTTTAGGGCATTTGATCAAATATTTCTCTCACCAATGATTACATGTAGCCTCTTGTATGGCTTGTGAGATTTGGGAACCATATTTTTCAGGAGTAGACCAAAATATGATAAAGAGTGTGCTTGTCATAATGTTAGCCAAACATCTTCATGGAAAAAGATTAGTCCCTCGTGCTATCATTCTCCCATAATTTGGTACACCCCACTCATTTCTTCAATATTCTTTCATGTGGTGAGGGTGATACACATGCTCATTAAATGGGCATCTCACATGATGGTTTTCTTAAATATTGATACCTTATTCTCAATTACTCTATTGAGTATGTAGAATGTGAAGTCAAATCAAATTAAAAATGCAAAAGCCTCTTCATTGCTTCACCTCATTAACTTAGATATTCATAAATAACCTTCACATAGCTTTTCAATCAATACTCCCAATTTCTTAAAAAGACTCTCCAACAATACCTATAATGTAGTTAAAGATATTTATTTTCATAATATAATCAATAACTATCATAAAATAATAATGATAGAAAAAAATTACTTAATGGAAATCAATAAAATTAATTGTAAAAGTATACCCTTTGTCAAATACTATAATAGTGCTAAAGCTTATCTCCATCGCTGATTAGCTGGATATTCAACAATCAGATGAACATGGACGTGAACAATCAGATGAACATGGACGTGTTCAAATAATTGACTCCACCCATGTGGATGGGAATTTCTGATAATTCCAAACACAAAAGAACAGATAACAATGCTTTGTTTTCTCCACAAGATCTTAACACAGGGAAGCTAATAAAACCTTTGTATTCAAAAATAAAAACAATAGTTACAAAAGATCTTCCTCTTAACAGAGGGATTCACCAAGAATTTCCACTCCATAAAAAAATTATTCTCTCTTTTGGAAATTTTACACTACTATGTGTAAAATTTCTTACATTTACTGTTGTAAAAGAAATCTTCTTGTTTCATTTAATCTGCTGCATATTTCATTTCAACACACAAAAAAAACTTCTGCCTCTGTTGATAAATCAAAACACTACTGTCTAAACATTACATATGCACACTGCTGCGTCTTACTTGCGTATTCAACAACCAAACAAAAATTACATTTAACCTGCTGTAAAAAACTTTCTTACAAATTACGTTTGCTGCTCTGTTTTTCCCTTTTTTTTTACTTCTCACTACTGTGAGTTTCATTACACATACACAATTGGCAACTAACTCAAAAAAAAAACATAACTATATGTTTTACTTGTGCAGTAAAACAAAATACAACTTAAGTGAATAATACAAAACAATAAAATTAAATAGTTTTACCAACATTTACTTGTTCCCATACTTCCACTAATATAAAATAATAAAATTAAAAATTTCACCAACAATTTACTAACCAATTTACTAACCATAGTAAATCACATTAAATTAATTCACTGACAACCAGCGGTCAAACGAAAAAATTAGCTCCATGTGCTGGACTGTGCGCAGCTTTGGCTTCAATCAACCGACATCAGCCCAGCTTTCAATCGGACCATTAACGCTCAGACAAACCAAACTCGATTTACTTTCCGGGAAAAAATTGGTTTTCAAAAAAGCTTCTGGACACGCTTCAGCTGGCGTACTGTATCGCTGCCCTTCCGGAGAATACCACTGTCCCTGAAAAGGTGGTGCCATAAAATAGGTGGTTTTGCAGAAATAAATGCGCAGGTGAAATTATTATTTCAACAATTACCTGATATTAAAAGAATCAACCATCCAAAATCCAGATAAAGATGCTCATAACAGATATCTTTATAAATATATTTACATAGTGACGAATTGTATCTCAAGTCAATATATATTCAGTTAATATATTTACATAGTGATGAATTGTATCTCAAGTCAATATATATCAGTTAATAAGTGGATTACATTTCACATTTCATAGAATTGTTTAAACCAGACGTGGAAGGCAAGAATCTGTTGGAGGTTTGAATGACTAATAAATGGATTCGTAATGGTCTAGGTTCTGGAACGAAGCTCGAATAAAATGTGAGAATCACAGCAAAATTGTGCGTTAGCCACACAGTTGAGTAGGGACAAATCCACGGTAACAAAAGACAGAAAATTGCAGGTCACTGTTTCATTATACAAGATGTGCCGTATGTGAGGGGATTGCCGCAGGAGCTAAAATCAGTATTGGAAATAACTCTACCAGGTTGATCTCCAAACCAAATCACGTAAAGAAGTCGTCACCCGGTAATTGCCCTTCTAACTCAAATTTGTTTTACACTTGTTAAAGTAGAGACCATTCAACTATGGGGATCTCATGGCAAGTTGGTGCGCATCACCCATGTTGGAATTTCAAAACAGATCTCACATTTCCTAGATAGTTTTCACAATTTCAATAAAAGATCACATCTCCAGACCGTCTTGACAATTTTACAGATAAAAAAAAGCATCCGACTGTCAAATTCCATCTCTGCGTGTAACGACGTGAGATTTACACGAAAGGTTTTATCGCGCATTGGATTACAAGCGACAAATATCTTGCCAACCACATTTGTGAGAGCAGACTTTTGAAGAATGTCAGTATTAAACATGGAGTCACAATGAAGAGAGGCCAATTAATAGAACCATAGCCGCCGTTACAAATGATGGTCAAAGTGAAACGTTTCGTAGTTTAGAGTCTAGACTAGGTTTTGCATATCTCGTTATTGAACACAACCAACAATTATCAACTTGATATTAAATATATATATATATGTATATATATATATATATATAATTATCAACTTGGTATTAAAAAAAATATACATGGATGGATAGATAATCCAGGCCTGGTCTAACGAGGTTATAATTTTGGTCGGACTATTATATTTTAGTTGGAATATGGCCGAAATTTTTTAAAAAATTTGACAGTACGAGTGTTTAATTTTTTTAGTTGGAATAAGACTTCAATGTTTTTAAGAAATTTTTTGGAGAATGTTAATTTATATATAGAGCTAAAATGAATTTAGTACCATCAAAAAAAACTTTTCAGGTCACTCAAAATCTCTCATAATAATAATATAAAAATACAATAAAAATGATATAAACAGCAATACAACATATTCCAATATATCCAAGTTATAAAAAATATATTATATCTTAAGGTTACTAATTTTTTTATTTAAATTTTTACATAAATTTATATATTTGATTTGTGTTTATAAATTTTAAATAAATATAATAAAATATTAAAAATAAATACGCTTGTGTAACATTGAATTAAATATACATTTTAATTTAATAATTTAAAAATATAATTTATAATATTTAAATAAAACTAAATAAATCCTCTACTGCAATAGAGAAATTTATTCATATAATATTAAGTCTAAATTAGAATTAGAGAGAACAAGGTTAATTGAGATATAATAATATTCTACTACAAATTATCTATCAATAATTATAAATATAAAAATATAAAAAATTTATAGACAAATGTACTCATGTTAAAAGAATTATAAAAGGAATAATTATGAAATAAAAACTTATTTAAATTATATATATGTATGTAAGAGAAAGGTTGATTATATATAGAGAGAGAGGGGTAGATGGATGTTATAAATGAAATATATTGTTCAAGGTTATTTTGAAAATATAGAAGTGATTTAAAAGACAATTAAATTTGTGGGAAAAGTTAACAAGTTAACATGAAAAGTTGCACATCATAAGAAAATGAAATATTAAAGGGGAAATTAAAGATCTTGAAAACATTAAGAAAAACTTTCAACATAAAATACATGTATTATAACATAAATGAGAATAGCAGGTTTAGAAAACCAACCATGTTAATACAACCAAACAATTCAAAAACCAATTATAAACATCACATAAAATATTTTTGATTCATAAGTAAATCATTAAACATCAATTTGACAAAATATTTCAATTTATTGTAATCAAGAAACAAGAAAAACAAAATGCCAATAAAAAAAAGACAAGATCTTCTTAGATAAAGATAAGGAAATTTATCTCAGAGTTAGGTAGATCCTTCTTTTTCTAACATTTGGGTTGGCTTGAGTGCAGTTGGGAAAAAAAAAGAAAAGACAAAAAGCCTAGTTGGGAAAAGTGTTAGGATATTCCGACATAGGAAATAGTTAAGTATAACTTGGTCTAGTGTAGAGTTAGGTAAAGTGTGTTTCTTTACTATGTACTTTTGTAACTTACAATTCGACGGTCACTATATGTTTTAGACATGAAGTGATCTGACAGTTCATTCTCTCCTCGGTATTACTAACACTTGATCTGTGGCTTAACACCCGATTAGTCCATGATCTCTATTTAAAGAGCATGGAGGGACATGAAGTGATCTGACGGTTCATTCTCTCCTCGGTATTACAGACACTTGATCTGTGGCTTAACACTCGATTGGTCCATGATCTCTATTTAAAGAGCATGGAGGGTCATTTGTAGGTTAACCGTTCATGAGAGAAACTTATGTAAATTTTCATTCTTTTATTAATAAATTTCCTAAAGTGGCCGCGTTGGCTCATGTAGTGGATTATTTCCCTCTTTGAGGGTTTTAACCACGTCAACAATACTGGTGTATTGATCTGTGATCTATTTTTGAGCGGTGTCCTTTGGTGTTCTGTTTGAGGAACTTACCCTATAAATTCCTACAAAAAGGAAATAAAAGATAAAAAAAAATGTTTGAAAAAATAATAATCAAATATTATTATGGAAGTGAAAAAAAAAAAAACTTATGGATATATCAATCCTGAAAGTAGACTAAGCTACATGCATAAATAAAGTCTTAGAATTTGACACCATATAAGAGACATTAACAAAATGGATCAAAACTAAAAATCAGAATGTTATTAATGATGAAGTTTTATCAAGGAAATAACATATAAAAAAGAGTTAAAAATTAATGCAATGGTGAGTTAACAACTACAAATTCAATAATGGTTGAAATTCCATCGATAATCATTCAAGCACTGGAGAATACAAATTTTTGACATATTAAAATGATTACACAAACAAGCCCTTAAAATAATAAGTGCAATGCATATAGCAATTAAAAATAATAATAATTGGAAATAAAAAATTAAAATCATACTTTTAGGTGTGTTGGTAGGCTCTTTTCCTTCTTCCCCTCATTTCTTTTATATTTATCTCATCCTTTCACTTATCTTCTTTTTTGGTTTTTCCTAATGATGAGTCGTGGTTTTGACTCAAAACGTCGAATTACAAATGAATACCGTGGATGCTCTGGAATCTCAACATCAAAATCTTGAGCACAAAAACCTACAAACTCTAATTAACATCATGTATGGAAGGAATTGTTGGTATGAGATTCGTAATCTTGAAAAAAATCCGGGTTAAGATGCAAAGAAGAGAAGAGGATTTGTTATTTCTTAAGCATTGCCATGATTTTAACCTCATTCCTTCTTTCGCCTTTATTAAACACAGACTTTGTAGCCATCATAACCAAAGAGCTTTCGACCCGCTTAGTTTGTCCCTAATTCGCCAAGAAATTCGAAGAACCAGATCTATGCTTAACACCCTGTCATCTACTGCTTACAAAAACCATTTGAAACTTGCAGCCACAATCTGACCTAACCTCTAGGCTACCATCGACGCTGCAACAACGCTTAAAGCAAATAAAGAAGGGTGCCTAGCACGTGAGCCCGTGAAATTATAAAACAATCTCACAATATGAATAGTCATGGGGGTTGGGAAGTAAACGGGAACTGGATTTGCTTACTCTCTCAAGATCATACTCCATCATCTCCTTCTACCCATTGACCTCCTTGTCTCCCCTCGCTTGACCTCGCCCCCTAACCTTGCACTTTCATTTTCTCGTGATACTCTTTTTTCTTCTGCCCATTTACCCTTCTCCTATGACTTTCCACCATCCCCCCATATGATTAATCTCTGCCCTTAAATTTTCATCAACCCCTCCTCCTCATGATGATCCCTTTTATTGATTCCACTTACCTTTTAGCCCTCCCTTATCATGCAGCTAATCAAAATTTATATGATTCCATAAATCAATAATAATAGCTTTATTAGCAACATTAATTATTTTGTCAATAGTAGTAATAAACATTATTACTACTAACTTTATAATGAATACTAATCATACACTATTATTATTAAGCTTTGGCTTTTTATTATTACTTTTGATAAAATATTAAATTAAATAAAAATATATCCTAAATACTGCTAATAACCTACTTAAAAATACATTCTTATATGTGCCAATAAATTTACTAATTAACTAATTTACTTTTAAAATAAAGCCATATTTTATAAATAAAATTATGACTATAGGGTAGTGATTTAATAAATTACAATAAAATATTATATAAATAAATATAACTATTACTATCTAAATTAACTCATTAAAATTCCCATTCATAAATATAACAGTAAAATTCAACTTAATTAACGCATAAAAAAAAGTCTTATATTCTAAAGTAACTATGACTCAAATTATTAAAATAAACTTTAAACTAACAGGTAAATCATTAATTATTATTTTAAAAATAAATTAAAATTATAAAACTGTAAATAAATGAAATATAATATATCTAGTCACCTTATTATATAATTACATTCTTGATATATACATAAATTAATTTATATATTAACTTAATTTATTTATAGCATTAAATCACTTTTATAGTATTGACATTAAAATGCTAAGTGGAATGCATATAGCAATTAAAAATAATAATAATTGGAAGTAAAAAATTAAAATCATATTTTTAGCTCTATTGGTCGACTCTTTTCTTTCTTCCCCTCATTTCTTTTATATTTATCTCATCCTTTTGCTTATCTTCTTTGTAGGCTTTTCCTGATGAAGAGTCATGGTTTTGACTTGAAATGTCGAATTAAAAATGAATATGATGGATGCTCTGAAATCTCAACATCAAAAATCCTCACCACAGAAACATACAAACTCTAATTAACACCTTGTATGGAAGGGATTGTTGGTTTGAGATTCATAATCTTGAAAAAATTCGGGTTAAGATGCAAGAAGAGAAGCAAATTTGTTCTTTCTTAAGTATTGTCGTGATTTTAACCTCATTCCTTCTTTCGCCTTTTTTAAACACACACTTCGTAGCCAACATAACCAAAGAGCTTTTGATCGGCTCAGTGTGTCCCTAATTCGCCAAGAAATTCGAAAAACCAAATCCGCGCTTAACACCCTGTCATCTATTGCTTACATAAACCATTTGAAACTTGCGGCCACAATCTGACCTGACCTCTGGGCTACCATTGACACCACAAAAATGATTAAAGCAGATAAAGGAGGGTGCCTGACATGTGAGCCCTTGAAATTATAAAACATCCTCACAATATGAATAGGGATGAGGGTTGGGAAGTAAGCAGGAACTAGATTCCCTTGTTCTATCAAGATCATACTTCATGTTCTCTTTCTATAATTTCAATAAAAGATCACTTCTCCAGACCGTCTTGACAATTTTACAGAAAAAAAAAAGCATCCGACTGTCAAATTCCATCTCTGCGTGTAACCAAAACCGACGTGAGATTTACACGAAAGGTTTCATCTCGCATTGGATTACAAGCGACAAATATCTTACCAACGACATTTGTGAGAGCAGACTTTTGAAGAATGTCAGTATTAAACATGGAGTCACAATGAAGAGAGGCCAATTATTAGAACCATAGCCGCCGTTACAAATGATCGTCAAAGTGAAACGTTTCGTAGTTTAGAGTCTAGACTAGGTTTTGCATATCTCGTTATTGAACACAACCAACAATTATCAACTTGGTATTAAATATATATATATAGATAATTATCAACTTGGTATTAAAAAAAATATACATGGATGGATAGATAATCCAGGCCTGGTCTAACGAGGTTATAATTTTATAATTTTGGTTGGACTATTATTTTTTAGTTGGAATATGGCCGAAATTCTGACAGTACGAGTGTTTAACCTTTTTTAGTTGAAATAGTACTTCAATGTTTT
>APFE030029148.1:353171-382420 GCA_000404065.3 Pinus taeda
ATATATATGTATGTAAGAGAAAGGTTGATTATATATAGAGAGGGGTAGATGGATGTTATAAATGAAATATATTGTTCAAGGTTATTTTGAAAATATAGAAGTGATTTAAAAGACAATTAAATTTGTGGGAAAAGTTAACAAGTTAATATGAGAAGTTGCACATCATAAGAAAAATGAAATATTAAAGGGGAAATTAAAGATCTTGAAAACATTAAGAAAAACTTTCAACATAAAATACATGTATTATAACATAAATGAGAATAGCGGGTTTAGAAAACCAACCATGTTAATACAACCAAACAATTCAAAAACCAATTATAAACATCACATAAAATATTTGTGATTCATAAGTAAATCATTAAACATCAATTTGACAAAATATTTCAATTTACTGTAATCAAGAAACAAGAAAAACAAAATGCCAATAAAAAAAAGACAAGATCTTCTTAGATAAAGATAAGGAAATTTATCTCAGAGTTAGGTAGATCCTTCTTTTTCTAACATTTGGGTTGGCCTGAGTGCAGTTGGGAAAAGAAAAGAAAAGACAAAAAGCCTAGTTGGGAAAAGCGTTAGGATATTCCGACACATAGGAAATAGTTAAGTATAACTTGGTCTAGTGTAGAGTTAGGTAAAGTGTGTTTCTTTACTATGTACTTTTGTAACTTACAATTCGACGGTCACGATATGTTTTAGACATGAAGTGATCTAACAGTTCATTCTCTCCTCGGTATTACGGACACTTGATCCGTGGCTTAACACCCGATTAGTCCATGATCTCTATTTAAAGAGCATGGAGGGACATGAAGTGATCTGACGGTTCATTCTCTCCTCGGTATTACCGACACTTGATCTGTGGCTTAACACTCGATTGGTCCATGATCTCTATTTAAAGAGCATGGAGCGTCATTTGTAGGTTAATCGTTCATGAGAGAAACTTATGTAAATTTTCATTCTTTTATTAATAAATTTCCTGAAGTGGCCGCGTTGGCTCATGTAGTGGATTATTTCCCTCTTTGAGGGTTTTAACCACGTCAAAAATACTGGTGTATTGATCTGTGATCTATTTTTGAGCGGTGTCCTTTGGTGTTCTGTTTGAGGAACTTACCCTATAAATTCCTACAAAAAGGAAATAAAAGATAAAAAAAAAATGTTTGAAAAAATAATAATCAAATATTATTATGGAAGTGAAAAAAAAAAAAAAAAAAAAAAAAACTTATGGATATATCAATCCTGAAAGTAGACTAAGCTACATGCATAAATAAAGTCTTAGAATTTGACACCATATAAGAGACATTAACAAAATGGATCAAAACTAAAAAAATGTTATTAATGATGAAGTTTTATCAAGGAAATAACATATAAAAAAGAGTTAAAAATTAATGCAATGGTGAGTTAACAACTACAAATTCAATAATGGTTGAAATTCCATCGATAATCATTCAAGCACCGGAGAATACAAAATTTTGACATATTAAAATGATTACACAAACAAGCCCTTAAAATAATAAGTGGAATGCATATAACAATTAAAAATAATAATAATTGGAAATAAAAAATTAAAATCATACTTTTAGGTGTGCTTGTAGGCTCTTTGCCTTCTTCCCCTCATTTCTTTTATATTTATCTCATCCTTTCACTTATCTTCTTTTTTGGTTTTTCCTAATGATGAGTCATGGTTTTGACTCAAAACGTCGAATTACAAATGAATACTGTGGATGCTCTAGAATCTCAACATCAAAATCTTCAGCACAAAAACCTACAAACTCTAATTAACATCATGTATGGAAGGAATTGTTGGTATGAGATTCGTAATCTTGAAAAAATCCGGGTTAAGATGCAAAGAAGAGAAGAGGATTTGTTATTTCTTAAGCATTGCCATGATTTTAACCTCATTCCTTCTTTCGCCTTTATTAAACACAGACTTTGTAGCCATCATAACCAAAGAGCTTTCGACCCGCTTAGTTTGTCCCTAATTCGCCAAGAAATTCGAAGAACCGGATCTGTGCTTAACACCCTGTCATCTACTGCTTACAAAAACCATTTGAAACTTGCAGCCACAATCTGACCTAACCTCTAGGCTACCATCGACGCTGCAACAACGCTTAAAGCAAATAAAGAAGGGTGCCTAGCACGTGAGCCCTTGAAATTATAAAACAATCTCACAATATGAATAGTCATGGGGGTTGGGAAGTAAACGGGAACTGGATTTGCTTACTCTCTCAAGATCATACTCCATCATCTCCTTCTACCCATTGACCTCCTTGTCTCCCTTCGCTTGACCTCGCCCCCTAACCTTGCACTTTCATTTTCTCGTGATACCCTTTTTTCTTCTGCCCATTTACCCTTCTCCTATGACTTTCCACCATCCCCCCATATGATTAATCTCTACCCTTAAATTTTCATCAACCCCTCCTCCTCATGATGATCCCTTTTATTGATTCCACTTACCTTTTAGCCCTCCCTTATCATGCAGCTAATCAAAATTTATATGATTCCATAAATCAATAATAATAGCTTTATTAGCAACATTAATTATTTTGTCAATAGTAGTAATAAACATTATTACTACTGACATTATAATGAATACTAATCATACAATATTATTATTAAGCTTTGGCTTTTTATTATTACTTTTGATAAAATATTAAATTAAATAAAAATAATAATCCTAATACTCTAATTACCTTTAAAAATTACATTTATATATATGGCCAAATAAATTTACTAATTAACTTAATTTACTTTAATTAAAAAGCTTATAGTTAAAATAAAATTTATGATATAGGTAGTGATTAATAAATAAAACAATAAATTTATATTAAATAATAACTATTACTATTCTAATTAACTCATTAAAATTCCAATTCTATAAATATACAATATAATTAACTTAATTAACTTGCATTAAAAAAAAGGTTATATTCGAGTAACTCTATGACTCAAAATTAAAATATAATTTAAAATATAAGTAAATCATAATTATTATTTTTAAAATTATAAAAACGTAATTAAATGAATATATATATATCTCAGTAACCTTATTATATATTACATTCTTGATATATACATAAATTATTTATATATTACTTAATTTATTTATAGCATTAAATCACTTTTATAGTATTGATATTAAAATGCTAAGTGGAATGCATATAGCAATTAAAAATAATAATAATTGGAAGTAAAAAAATAAAATCATATTTTTAGCTCTATTGGTCGACTCTTTTCTTTCTTCCCCTCATTTCTTTTATATTTATCTCATCCTTTTGCTTATCTTCTTTGTAGGCTTTTCCTGATGAAGAGTCATGGTTTTGACTTGAAATGTCGAATTAAAAATGAATATGATGGATGCTCTGAAATCTCAACATCAAAAATCCTCACCACAGAAACATACAAACTCTAATTAACACCTTGTATGGAAGGGATTGTTGGTTTGAGATTCGTAATCTTGAAAAAATTCGGGTTAAGATGCAAGAAGAGAAGCAAATTTGTTCTTTCTTAAGTATTGCCGTGATTTTAACCTCATTCCTTCTTTCGCCTTTTTTAAACACAGACTTCGTAGCCAACATAACCAAAGAGCTTTTGATCGGCTCAGTTTGTCCCTAATTCGCCAAGAAATTCGAAAAACCAAATCTGCGCTTAACACCCTGTCATCTATTGCTTACATAAACCATTTGAAACTTGCGGCCACAATCTGACTTGACCTCTGGGCTACCATTGACACCACAAAAATGATTAAAGCAGATAAAGGAGGGTGCCTGACACGTGAGCCCTTGAAATTATAAAACATCCTCACAATATGAATAGGGATGAGGGTTGGGAAGTAAGCAGGAACAAGATTCCCTTGTTCTGTCAAGATCATACTTCATGTTCTCTTTCTACCGACTGACCTCCCTGTCTCCCCTCCCCTAACATCACCCCCTAACCTTGCACTTTCATTTTCTTGTGACACCCTTTTTTCTCCTGCCCCTTTACCCTTCTCCTATAACTTTCCATCACCCTGTATAATTAATCTCTGCCCTTAAATTTTCAACAACCCCTCCCCCTCATGATGGTCCCTTTCATTGATTCCACTTACTTTTTAGCCCTCCCTTATCATGCAACTAATCAAAATTTATGTGTTTGCATAGCTTAATAATAATAATTCTATTATAACATTAATTATTTTATCAATATAGTAATAACATTATTATACTAATATTATATGTACTATAATATAATATATATTAGTTTCCCTTTATTACCTTAATAAATATTGATTAAATAAAATAAAAATATATCCTTATATTCTAATTACATATAATTACATTCTATATTCTATATTATACACCAAGTAAGTTTACTAATTAACTTAATAAACTTATCAATTAAAAAGCTTCTACTTTAAATAAACTTTATGATTATAGGCTGTGATTTAATAAATATAAAAACAAAATATTATATTAAATAAAATATATTATTAATATTCTAATTAGCTCATTAAAATTCCATTCAATAGATATACCAAGTATGATTACTAATTAATGTATTCTATAGATATACCAAGTATAATTACTAATTAACTTACATTAAAAAAGGCTTGTCTTCCAAAGTAACTTTATGACTCAAAATTATAATTAATATTAAACTATAATTGTAATATTAATTGTTGTTTTTAAATTTTTAATTAAAATTATAAAAGTGCTAATTAAATGAAATTTATATATCTAATACCTTAATTATATAATTCTATTCTTGATCATAACAATTAATTTTATTATTAATTTAATCTAATTATAGAATTAAATCACCTTTAAGTATTACATCAAATGATAACTAAAAATGCTTTATAACAATTAAAAATAATAATAATAGAAATAAAAAATTAAAATCATATTTTAAGGTTAGCTGGTTGGTTTTTTCTTTCTTCCCCTCCTTTCTTTAATATTTATCTCATCCTCTAGCTTATATTCTCACCACACAAACCTAAATACTCTAAATAATAATATATTTATTAAAATAATACATTAATAAACAAATCAATCCCAACATCAATATCCTCACCACAAAAACCTACATACTCTAAATAATAATATATTTATTAAAATAACATATTGATACCCAAATCACAAATGTGGAAGTATACTAGACTTAATGCTAACAAGAGTCAATGAGTCAATGATATACACTCTGGTATATAAACATATTAAAATCAATACAACTAAAGTCAACAATAAAATAAATCAAATTTAAAATCTTATCCTCACATTCTTCTAAAAAGAATCCACCTAGGTGAGATTATCCTCTGGATATAACACATTGATACCCAAATCACAAATATGGAAGTATACCAGATTGAATGGGCCAATGTCCAACGATATTAACAAGAGTCAATTATATACACTTTTGTATAGAAACATGTTAAAATCTATACAACTAAAGTCAACAATAAAGTAAATCAAATTTAGAATCTTATCCTCACATTCTTCTAACTATTTTATTGCCTTATTGTGTTCAATCTTATTGAATAAGGGGAAGTTACAAAAGGATGATTCATTATAGTAGAAGAATTTTACTCATACTTTTAACAATAGTAATACGACAATTATCATATGTAATGCAGTAACACTGATAAGTTTTTTGTTGGAGGAAAAGGGCATGACTTATCAAATATGCATGTATATAAATACATGCAAATTATATTTTAATTCAATATATTTAAATTAATAAATTACAATAATTATTATATTTTTTTGGATGGTATAAGTTGTTTTATTCTAATGGATATTAGATGAAGTAATAATAAGTGTTGGTTCAGATAAATAAACAAGCACATTTATATTGAGATTTTCAATGTACAATTTTTGGTAAAGTTTGAGATAGAATACCATAATCTTTAGGAATATTATATATTTTAGATATACTCCATAGTGTTTGATATTAAAGACTATTTGGTATTTAAATGTTCATTCTATTATGAGATGAAAGAATAATGATTTTGTTTTTTCAGAGATTTAATATGTTTTCTTAAAAGGCTTGTGACATATGGAGACCAAATATTTATAACCCTCTTCCTTTGCGCAATTTTTAATTTTCTTTGATGGTTTACTAAAGGCCAATTCCCCAATCAATATGCACGAATGTAATTATCTATAAATTTCAATGCTTTGACACCAACACACAAAGAAGTCTCATGGCCAAATTCCAAGCTCACATGATATATTCATGATACATCATATATCTAGTGACTCATATGGCTTCATGCCCATCATACAAGTCTTTACAAACTTGAATGTTGGAAGTGTTTTTCCAAAATAATAAGTCTTGACGAAGAAACCTCCTTCTATACTACTCCATTGTTATCCAAAATTCGTTCTTAAGTTCTTCATTATCCACTTCTTGTTAAATTGGTACTTTAGGTGGTTTTTTCTTTTCCTTTCATTTAGCTATTCTTTGGAGTATCTTTTCAACCTGAACTTATGATCATACTTTTAAATTATACTTATTATCTTTACATTTTATTTTTTTACACTAATATAAACTATACCAATTTTAAGTTTTAATATGCATTAATTTTAAAATTAAATTAAAAACTCATTTTCGTTTACCTATTAAACATTATGAAATTAAAATAATACACAGAAATATAATTATCCTCCCATCTAAATTTAATTCTCACATATAACCTAATAAATTTATAATACACAACAATTTATAATCTTATTATCTCAAATCCTTAAAAAAAAAACCAAACATATATAAATATAATAATATATAAACAACCTTTATATAATCGACAACAACGTAAAAAACCAAACATATATAAATATAATAATATATAAACAACCTTTATATAATCGACAACAACGTAAAAAACCAAACATATATAAATATAATAATATATAAACAACCTTTATATAATCGACAACAACGTATACTCTTTTTCTTTCTTTCTTTCTTTCTTTCTTTCTTATATTGAGTCAATATAAAAACAAAAGTACATATATATGAGGTCCATATCTTGTCCATATTCAGCAGGTCATATATCAGATTTTTAGATAGATAACAAATCAGATATCTAGAGCACGAGGACAAATATATAAGTAGCTGTAAGCATAATTGTCATATATGTTATGTTCTAAGTCCCTATATGCATATATGGAGTATGTGAGTCATATATAGACCAATACAATAAAAAATCAGCAGAGCCATATATCATAGTCCATGAGGCCATGATATTGTCCAGAATGGACGAAACTGGAATGATTGAATCATTGAAGATTCGTGCGTTCCGCCACTTCCACGTAGTCCAGAGAAAAATAAGGATAAGATAACGCCGAGTCCCTCTTTGCCGACTCCACCAGATGAGTGCTGCATGAGAAGAGTCAAAAACAGTAAGTGGGAAAACAAAAGTATTTGCCAATACATACCAGACACATTGTATAGAAGGGCATTGGAAAAACATGTGCAAATTTGTTTCCTCATCTGCTTCACATATAGCGCATCCGCTTCGCATATAGCGCATCTGCTAGGACCATGCCAACATCGTTTTCTTAGGTTGTACCATGTGAGGTTCTTGTTGTGGAATACCAGCCACACAAAGTGGATGTATTTGAGTGGACATCCTGCCTTCCAAAATACCATCGGAAAAAGTAAATGAGCATTGAAAATCTTGTGACTGATCATGTCTAAATATATGTCACGTACAGTAACAGGCTTCCGAGCATAGCATACAGTCCATGTAAGATGGTCCACAATTCCATGTCGCTGAAAGCCACCTCTGTTTAGTGTGTCCGTAATTGATTTCCAGATGCCATCCAATATATCCGGCAAGTAAAGAGTTGTACCGTCTTTCCAAATTGGGGATGAGCCGCGCCATTCTTCAATGAGTTTGTTCCATGTGAATATACCTCGCCGTTGAAGATGTGAAGTAAGGTCCTCTGGGATGTATATCTCGCCATGACCACATAGAATAGGGTCAATGCCAATAAGTGCACGACAGCCGGTGGATAACCTCCATCGTAATCGGGTCATGAAAAATGGTTTGAGCTTCCGCATGCTGAGCCATATGGCGGATCCGTTTCGAGGCCCGATAGCCCCAAGCCTGTACCAGAATTCTATGTTCCTTCCCTTCATGTATTTATGTCTGATAAGGATGCTCCATGGGCTATTTCCGAAAATACCTCTCCATAAAGTGCGGCATAAGAGCGCACAACCAAATTGCTGCAAATCCTTTAAACCCCATCCGCCAAATTGTTTTAGAATGGAAATAGCATCCATTTTGGCAAGGTGGAATTTTCTATGCACGGACGATCCACCCCATATGAAATTAGCGGTGATCTTGTTTAGACGTTGAATGGTGCATGTGGGAAGGTAGAACAAATGAGCCCAATATACATAAAGCTGAGACAAGACCGCTGTAGATAATATCACTCTGCCAGCCAAAGATAGGGTCTTGTATTCCCATGACGATATTTTTTTGTAGAATCTCTCGATCAACCACTCCCAGTCTTTGGCTGAGTAATTGTTTGTTTTAAGGTGAAAGCCCAAATATGAAATACCATTTTGGAGCGGACAAGATACAACACCAAACATGGTGGCGATTCTATTAATCAAATCCATATCAGACCCATTGTAATATAAAGTGGATTTGGACTTGTTGATAACAAGTCCCGTGGCCTTTTGAAAATTTAAGAGAATGTCAAAAAGGCAGTCCCAAGATATTTGGCATAACATAGCACAAAGGAGAACATCATCCACGAATAAATTGTGAGAAAGAGATATGTGCCTGCTGATCTTGATGGGTCTACATCGATGCTCATCCACAACCTTGCAAATGTGTAAACTGAGGGTGTTCATGGCTAAGATAAATATAATTGGGGCAAGCAGGCATCCCTGGCGGAGTCCTCTTTCAGCGAGGAAATATGGAGATGGAATGCCATTGATATTAATGGCATAGTTAACGCTTTCAATACAAGCCATGATCTAATTGATCATCTCAAGCCGCAAGCCTATTTTCGCCAAAAGACATCGGATGAATCCCCAGTCTATACAATCATAGGCCTTTTGTAGGTCTATCTTAAGAATAGCCGCATCGATGTCCTTTGAGAACATGGAGTACATACATTCCTGAGTATAAGCAATAACGTCTAGAATGTTACGACCCTTTAGAAATTCCTGCTGGTCTTTTGATAGGTGGGAATCCAAGGTGCCCTTAATACGTTCAACAATGATCTTTGATATAATCTTGAATGATATATTGCACAAAGAGATCGGTCTGAAGTCGTGAAAAGAGTCTGCATCCCTCTTTTTTGGGATGAGAGCGATCAGTGTGGATGATATGTGTGGGTGTATGCACCCAGTGATTCGGGAATCCTCAATCATCTGAATGAGATCATTTTTGATGATGTTGAAGAAATGGATAAAAAATTCTATAGTCCATCCATCAGGGCTAGGACATTTGTCTATGCTGAATGCCTTGAGGATTCCATAGGGCTCTTTCTCAGTGATCGGCTAATATATAGATTCATTTATAACATCATCAAACATAGTAGGAAACAATTCAATGCCCCATAGGATGTCTTGGATGGCACATCCCTTCCCCCTGCTATATTGTTGCCTAAAGTGTTTGAGGGCAACATCTATAATCTCTTGTTGTGAATAGAAGAAACCCCCGTTCCCATCGCAGATCCTCCATATAGAATTCTTTTCTCTTCTGTGATTGGCGAATCTATGAAAAATTTTAGTGTTACGATCCCCCTCTTTGAGCCATAGTGCTTTGCTTTTTAGCCGCCATGTGGATTCCTCCTGTTTTAGATAATGAAGTTTGAGACGGGAAAGCTCGCCGATACGACATTTGGTTTCAAAGGTGAGGGAATTAGGATCAATGGAGTTGAATAAGTGATCAGTTCGATTTGAATTTTCTGTAACGATAGCCGATCCCGCTTCCTTTTATCCTGTTGCCATACCTTTACTTTAGATAGAACATATTCCATCCGCTCTCTGAAAGTGGGAGGAGAGGAGATTCCATTGAGCACAGAGGCCATCCATGCATTTGATACAATGTGATTTAGAGCCGGGTCTTCCAAGAAGGTCCAATTAAATTTAAATGGATAATGCTGATTGAATCGCTTGTGCCGCCATTGAACAAATATGGGCCGGTGGTCCGATATGAATTCATTTCCAATGGAGAGATAGGGCATTCCCATAGCATCAATAATGTCGGCATGAATAATAACACGGTCGATGCGCTTTGCTATATAAGCACGACCAGAACGGCCATTGTCCCATGTGGGTGTCATTACCGATGGAGCAACATCAATAAAATTCCTGATTAATAGATGGTTCTTTATGAAGTCCGCAAGCGGGTCCATCTTCCTGCCACCACCCCAAACTTCATCAGGACATAATATAAAATTTAGGTCACCCGCAATCATCAGGCTCTTTATCTCACATAGATCAGATGTGAAGAACCTATCCCAGAAAGGAA
Source organism: Pinus taeda (assembly GCA_000404065.3). Classification (NCBI taxonomy): domain Eukaryota; kingdom Viridiplantae; phylum Streptophyta; class Pinopsida; order Pinales; family Pinaceae; genus Pinus; species Pinus taeda. The sequence continues at coordinate 363,640 of APFE030029148.1, forward strand.
ATCTATGAAGATATGGAGCGTAAGTATTAAGAACATTGATGGGGAGACCATTCCCACAGAAAATAGCAGAGATCAGAATTCCAGCAAAACATTTATATGCTTTGGCGTGAATCCATTGAGGATCCCACAAAACAGCGAGCCCCCCAGAAAGACCAGTAGCATCAATAGCCACCATATACCATGAAGGGAACATTTTACGGAAATAAGAGATAGATGATTGTCTGCCATGCATAGTCTCTTGGATGAGAATAATTTTCGGCTGAGCATAGTAGAAGGTGTGTTTTAGTGCAAGAAATTTAGGACCTGCACCAAGCCCCCGAATATTCATGGATACAATATCCATCATTTTTTAGATTGACCAGCCGCGTCTGCTCTAAGGGGTTGAGACTGTGATGAGGACATATCATAAATAGGGACATCCACCAGAGATAAGTTGCGAACCCCGCACTCAGGTATATGTGATCTCCCTCGGAAGTGACGAGAGCCTCCCCGAGATTTTTTCTGAACGGTGATGTTCTTTGCAGATGCCGGGCTTATGGTGGGGGAGGCACGTCCAGATGGCTTATGAATAGTAAGGGGTTCTAATTCCATGGATTTTTGACGGAGAAGGAGGTCGATGTCACTATCGAAAAGGTTGACAGGGGATGAAGAAGGAGAGTTGGCGGGGGTATCAGTAATGATAGGTGCTTTTCCCTTGGAAGACGATGGATGTATGGCGCGAGAGGGGGAGGAGGATGATATGAAAATGGGTAGGGAGCCCATGGAGAGATCTCTGAGTTGAATAGGAGAGGGAGATCGGATAGCGGGGTCGTCTCTCGGCTCCGGGATAGGGTCACATGGATGAAGTGACAGATTCATCTGAGGGGGACAGTCATGTGCGACCCACCCCACATCAGTTCTGTCAGGAGAATGAGATGGAAGCCGATCAGAGAGACATGGAGAAAAAGACGGGGGAAGATTAGAGTCATTCAGCTGCTGCTCATGAACCAAATCTGTGACGGGAAAACTTTGAGATAATGACTTCTTATGGTGAGAAATCCTGCGATTGAGAGCAGACTTCCTAGGACATTTATCGATGAGATGTCCAATCCTGTGACATGCAGCACAGCGAAATGGAATGCCCCAGAAATCTAAACACTGGGAGATCCTCAAACCACGCCATGAGATCTCGATATGTTCCGGGTAACCACCCCTGTAGGCCCGTTCAATAAGGATCCATGCAATCCTCTTGTCTTTCTCGCCGATACACCATGGATCAACATATATAAACTGCTCGATAGAGTTACCAATGATCTCAAGAATCTCTTTGGACCACATCTCCAGAGGCAGATTCAGAAGTTTTACCCAAATCAGGTTATGAGATGGTGTGTTTTTTAAAGGATCATAACCAATGTACCAGTGGTGTAGGGCAAGAAAAATCCTTTTATAGACCCATGGACCCCGGAGGATAGCATCAGTATCGGCAGCATCGAGGAAGTGAAAGCAGTACCAGTCCTTCATGAGATGGGAAATGATAGGTGTATAACCAATCACTGGCTTCCAATGAGCTGCAATCCATTTCCGCATCTCCTTGTCACCCATCTCAGGAAAATGCCAGCGGCCAATGAGAGCAAATTTCTGCAGGCTGTCAATTCTCTCAGAGAGATGTGGATTATCCAAGTCAATGGCAGGAGGGGGGGCCGAGGACTTGGCCGGAACCCGTGATTTGTTATATGATATATGTGACCCGGAAGCGCCGTGGTGAGACCGAGCCCGCGGGACGCCCACACCTTGGGCAGCATGAGAGCCATGAAAGGATGGGTGAATAGCTGAGTGGTCCATTGCGGATCTCCATCCTTCCACGTGTCTATCCGAGACCCGTGACTTCTCAACCATTATCGTGGCCTGAATCATCGCCTCTGTGGCAGATGAGTCAGACGCACCAGCCATCTAAAATGACGAAGGCAGAAATAGGTGGAAAACGGACGGGTTGCTTATAAAAAAGGAGAGATAACGAGCATATATGAAGTACATGTAAGAAAGGATTGGATGTCAGAAGACCAGTGAAAAATAAAGCCTGTATAAAAACCCAGATAGAAAAGTAGCCTCGATCAAGATCGACCGTATGTGGAAGTATACGGCCGCGAAGACTCCAGAAGGAAAGGATGGCCGAAAACTGATAAAACGTTGAGAAACGGGACCAAAGAGGACGAACTGGCAAATATCGATGAGGGATGATGACGATATGCCGCCGGCAAATAGGCCCAAATATCGAAGAAACTAGATGTAAAGTACACCATCTCCCTCCATAAGGACAGGATGAGGGTGTCGGATACAATCCCAATAGATTGATAACATTAATGGCCAGCTGGGTAATGGGATCCGACCATCGGAAAAATACTACGAGACGGAAAAATATGATGGAGAGGAGAACCGTGAAAGGCCGAGACCGGAATGTGCAGAGCCGAGACAATGCCGAAGATTACCAGCTAGGATGAGGAAACCCCATGACAGTCGATGCAGCAGCAATATATGCTAAAAACACACCACCATGCCCCGATTCTAAAACGGATATCTGTACATGGCTTGTATATGCGAAAGAAGCCTCTAAGAGATTGGTAACTGGTAGAAATCATATTAGCAAAAAAGGGAGATGCCCCTCTAGACAAAATAAGAAAGAAGGATGCCCACAAATATGATGACAAGAATGTACAGGAGCCTAAAAGCCGCGAGAAGAAAGCGAAACCATATAGAAATCATAACCATATATGAGCAGCCGTATAGTTTCATATTGAAAACATATAATCAAGGGAAAATATCATAATCTATCAACGCATGGGAACATCATTAAGAAAAACCCATAAAACATATCCAGAGAAAACTTATAATGGAGCAGAAACTGTAGCGATGCGTACCTGGATAACGACACAACGAGGAAGAATAGGTCCTTTACTGCCAACAAAAACCACACCAGGATGTGTATGAAGGGTTATGCCAAATACAAAAGTTGCAAAAAGAAAAAGATGGTGAAACTAGGGGCATCGATATGCATGGATCTCAGTTACAGAGGATGAAAGGACCCTGCGCCAACCGGCGCAAGGGGGAAACCGGAGAAAAAACTGTTAGCTATGGAAAATCCCGGTATTTGTAGGATGGAGACCAAGTGGGGAGTGAGATAAGTGTCATGGTAAGGAATGACATGCAAAAACAGGCGTCGACAGGGAGACACGTCGCAACATTCTACGTAGACATCAGGAGAGACTTACCCAAAAAGGATGTGTGTATACACGAGGACTCCATAGATGTAGAGTGTAGATTGGAAGGCTAAACAACAGTCGCGCCCTGGTTGGTTGCTGAAACGACAGCTTCCTCGGTGTCATATTCGGCCGCACTCTCCCTACACTATTCCAAATTCCCGACAACAACGTATACTATATAACAATATTTTGCCTATCACTTCACCTCATCAGATTTCCAATCATTATCAAAAAATTCATAAATTATAATAAAATAAACAATGCTTTTGGATGAAAACAAATGCAGGCGATTAAGTATATCATCAATACAGAAACTATTGACGAATGTTTTTGACCCCTGATCCCACTCCTTGAAAAACCCGTCCGGGCTAGAATGAAAACGATGTACCATGCAATTTTCTATTGACATCACGTCCACGACATTGACCGTGTCACATGCGTTTTGTTTTTTTTAAATGATAAATGTATTCACATGTTGATTTTAGTGAGATGAGTTAATTTATTCTAATAAAATAAAATAGCAGTAGTTTTAAAAATATGGTTTAATGATTAAGTGTGGATGTTTGGTTTTTATAAAATTTATGATTCAATTTTGTGGATAATTTGAGTGGGTTTAATATATATATATATATAAGAAAAAACCACATTTTCTTATATTAAGATAATATAACGGACTGAGTTACATAGAAAGGTCCATAAATAGTGCTATGTTCCAAAAATGCCACAATTTTTCCTGATGATCCGAAGATATACAAGATCCTAATTGATCACTTACAAAACATATATTACAATCTGTGACAGATACAGATCCATATTAAAAACTGCTAAAACTATGAAGCAAAAATAAACCAGATCTCCACAAAAAAAAAACTGTCCATATAAACATATGATAAAAACAACTGAAAAGATATGTAGAATAGACAGCAGAGCCATTCAGCCCGAAAGGTCATGATTGGCCTTGATACCGAGCAAAAGAGATGATAAAGGCCTCCTAGAATTCGGGAAGATAGATTCATTCCTCCATTTCCACAGGAACCAGCATACTAGGACAAACAAAGAGCGCCAGGATGCATTCTGTTCACTCCACCATTTAAAACCGTCTTGTACAGAGGAAAAAAAGTGGTAAGGAAAACCAAAAGATATGGAAAGATCATACCAGATAATAAGAGATGAGGGGCATTGAAAAATCATATGTAAGTTTGTCTCAGCAGCATTCAGACACATGACACAGCGACCCGGACCCTGCCACCCTTTCCTTTGAAGCACCTCCCATGTGAGATTCCTGTTCCAGAAAACTAGCCACGAGAAAAGGATCATTTTTAGCGGGCATGAGACTTTCCATAATGGGGGAGGAAAGATCAGTTGATCGGAGATCGTTGACCCCATGGAAAGAGCTGCATACAGATCCTTTACACGGACGGGTAAAGGAGAACGGGGAAGCTTCCATGCAAGGACATCCTTTGAACCTGTACGGCGAATAGCCGATCCCTGTAAAGCTTGAAGAAACGATCTCCAGATAGGATAAATGGAAGGAGGCAAAAGAAGGTCCACTTCATCCTTCCAGACCGGAGATGTAAAAGACCAAGATTTTATCAACTTATCCCACGTGAAAATTCCTCTTGAGTGGAGAAAAGAAACCAAAGCAAGAGGAATAGGAGAAACCAAACCATTCATAATGGAATCAATGCCAATGAGGATGCTTGTACCCGAGAAAGTCTTCCTGCGTAAGTTTTCCATAAAGAAAGACTGGATTTTCCTAAGGCTTTGCCAAATGGCAGACCCCCTTTTAACCCCCAAGGATTTCCTTCTATACCAATACTCAACACTTCTACCTTTTAAGTATTTCTTGTTAATAAACAAGCTCCACGGGCCCTCACCAAAAATGCCCCTGTGAAGAAATTTACAAAGGAGGGCAATCCCAAAAGACCTCATGTGTAACAAACCCCATCCTCCAACCTTTCTCGATCTAGATATAGCTTCCAACTTTACCAAATGAATCTTTTTCTGATAGGATTTCCCTCCCCATAAAAAGTTTGCAGCTAATGAGCACATTTTTTTGATAATAGAAACAGGAAGAAAAAAGAGATGAGCCCAGTAGATCGCCAGCTGTGATAAGACATCCCGAACTGCCTGCTAGAGAAAGGAGTCTCGATTCCCATCCGGAGATCCTATTATAGAAATGGTCAACAAGCCAAAGCCAAACCTGTTTTTTGTTCCCTTTAGCCTTCAAGTTAAAACCTAGGTATTTTATGCCATTTCCGATCGAGGCCTGCCCAATGCCAATCATGGCAACAATCCATAGAATGAGCTCCATATTTGCATCATTATGATACAACTTAGATTTTTCCTTGTTTATGAGGATTCCGGAGGCTGACTGAAATTTTTGAAGGATACTGTAAAGACATGACCAGGAAGCTTTGCAAAGCATGACAAAAATAACAATATCATCAACAAAAAGATTATGGGATAAGAAAATATCCTTGCAAATTTTGACCGGCCTGCATCTTCGCTCTGATACTGCCTTGTTGATCTGCAAGCTGAGAGAGTTCATAACCAGAATAAAGAGCAATGGGGAGAGAGGACAGCCCTGACGAAGTCCCCTCTCGGCTGTAAAAAAGATGAGGGAATTCCATTAATGATGAAAGAGTAATTTACGTTTTCTACGCACGCCATTATCCACTCAATACCTTTAGATCTTAAGCCAATTTTTGCCAGCAGGATTCTAAGAAAACCCCAGTCCATGCAGTCATAGGCTTTTTTCAAATCAATCTTAAGAATAGCCGCCTTGATGTTGTTTGTCAACATGGAGAAAAGGCATTCTTGTGTCAAAGCGACAGCATCCCAAATATTCCAGTCTTTTAAAAACGCATGCTGGTCCCTAGTGATGAAGAGGTTGAGAACATGCTTCATCCTCTCTGTAATAATTTTTGATATGATTTTAAATAGAGTGTTGCATAGAGCAATAGGTCTGTAGTCCTGAAAGGAATCTGATCTATGTTTTTTTGGGATAAGAGCAATAAAAGTGGAAGATAAAGCGCTGTGAATATTTCCAGACATACGAGAGGCTTCCACCATTTTCAACAAGTCCAATTTAAACATGTCATAGAAATGCAGAAAGAATTCGATAGGCCAGCCATCTGGCCCAGGGCTCTTATCCTTTTTGAATGACTTTATGGCAGCAAGGAGCTCTTCTTCCGAGACCGGCTTAATAAAATTTTCATATGCAGACTCATCAAACATTTCTGGCATCAATTCCGCCGCCCATAACATGTCATTTATATTGCTTTGATTCCTTTTATACTGGTTTTGAAAGAACCTTGAAGCTTCATCAGCAATATCATTCTGTGAATAAAGGAAACCTCCTTTGCCATCTTCTATCTTCCATATAGAATTTTTCCTCCTTCTAGCATTTGTGAAATTGTGAAAAAACTTCGTATTTCAATCCCCCTCCTTTAGCCAGAACGCTATGCTTTTTAGCCTCCAAGAGGCTTCTTCCTTGAGCAGAAGAATTTGCTTCCTTTTTTCCAGTTCCCTGATATGGTTCTTCTTCTCAAAAGACAAGCAATCATGGGACGATGATGAGATGAAGGTATCCAATTCATTTTGGATGTTTTTTAGCTCCTGTTTATCCTGCTTTGATTTCCGGATCTGCCAATCCTTTGCAATCATTCTTAGGCTTTGGATCTTTTCGCGGAAGGTAGTAAAAAGGGCCGTGGTAGATGCTTGCATTTCCATCCATTTCCTAGAAATGGCTTCAATGAAAGAATTGTCATCCAAAAAGATCCTGTTGAATTTGAAGGAATACTCCTTCCTATATTCCATTTCCCTCCATTCGAGAAGAATGGGCCTATGATCGGAAGTGAACTCATTTGCAATGAGTGAAAACGGCATGCCTCATTTAGCGATGATGCTGGCATTGATAATAAAGCGATCAATCCTTTTTGCAATATAGGCTTGTCCTAACCTGCCATTATCCCACGTAGGCATCATTCATTCCGGCATGACATCCACTAGATTCCTGCTTATAAATTCCGTTCTGAGCCTATCAGTCAAATTGTCTTTTTTCCTGCAGCTACCCCAACACTCATCAGGGCTGAGAGTCACATTTAAATCCCCCGCTAACAGCAGAGATTCTATGTCAAGAATCTCCGAAGCAAACAACCTTTCCCAAAAAGGAAGTTTGTTCCTACAAGGAGCATATATATTTAGAAAATTTAGCATGAATACATGACCTCTAACAGAGGCCGAAATTAAGATCCCAGCACAACATTTATAGCCTTTTTCTTTTATCCATATAGGATCCCACAAGACAGCTAAACCTCCAGATAATCCATTCGCCTTAGTGGCGACCATAAACCACGATGGAAACATCCTTCTGAAGAACACAAGTGTCGCCTTGCTAGAGTGCATGGTTTCCTAAATAAAAATAATTTTGGGCCGAGCCGTCGAGAAGAATTTTTTAAGCACTAAGAATTTTAGGGGAGCACCCAAACCCCTGATATTCATTGAAATCAGAAAGGTCATTTTGATGACTCACCAGCCATGCTTGCTCTAAGAGGCTGTGAATCAACGGAATCCAAAATTGGAACTTCAACAAGGGATAAGTTTGTGATACCAAAATCAGAGACAATTGATCTGCCTCTAAAATGACGACTACCCCCCTTTTTTTTCTTCCTAACAGTGATATTTTTAGCGGAATTTGGACTGATGGAAGGATAGGAAGGGTGAGATGGTCTGTGAATAGTAAGCGGTTCGAGCTCCAAAGGGTTTCTTTGTAAAAAGAGTTCGATATCACTGTTAGGTTTATTTATAGGCGAGTCCGAAGGAGAATTAAATGGGGTAGGCGAGAGCATAGGTTTTTTGCCTTTCGGAGGTTCTTCAGGATGATGAATCGAAGGATGTACCGGAGAGGGGGGAGATGAGGAGATCTGAATAGTATGGGAGCCAAACGCGAAGACCCCTTGATTCATAGCAGGGGGAGAGGGGACAGTATTTTCCTCAATCGGTTCAGGGATAGGAAATCCGAAGACCGGATCATTTGGAGGGATGGATCTATCACGAGAATAATCCCTTGATCGAGGAAGGACCGAATCATGATTTTTAATTTGGCTGTCCAGAATACTCACGTAAACAGAAGAAGGATCGAAAACATATTTCCTACCCTTGAAGAAATATTGCTTCTTTGACCTGCGGTTGATGTGAAATCTGTAGTTTTTGATGACATGCCCCGTTCTGTGACACATGGAGCATCGAAAGGGATGCCCCAAAAATCAAGCCTTTGTCTGATTTTCATACCATCCTGGATATCTCGATGTGATCAGGGTAGACGCCTTTAAAAGGTCACATGTTCAAAACCAAAGGGGATAGAGTATGTATGCCTTTGTAGACTTAGTAGTCAAATCGTTACGGGGAGGTGAGTCCCTTTTCCCACATGCATATAAATATTATTATTTTAATTATATGTTTATTAATTAAATTTATTAAGTTTTATATATTTATTAATTATATGTTCTAAAATATCATCATTATTATTTTAATTTTAATGCAATATGTATATTATTATAACATTGAATTGAATTGATTATTATTGTTATTATTTTAATTGAATTGATATTATGTTTTCTTTCTAATTATTTTTAATTTAAAACTTATTTTAAAGATACTACAACATTCTATATGTAATTATATCTTTAAACAAAATAATATAAAAATTAAAATTTAGGGTATGGTTCAATTATCGATTAATACTTTATGAAGTGACATGTAAATTATGAGATTCAAGATTCAAATCCCTATAAATGTTATTTTTTATTAGATATTTTTTATTGTTTTATTATAATAAATATTTAAATTTCAAAATTTTAATATTAAGCTTTCTAGTCAAGTATGTAAGAGATGTTGTCTTGTCCTCTTAATTAATATTTGTTGGGTAGTTAAGTTAAACTTGACTTGGTCAAGTTACAAGTGATTTTTGAGCTTGAGGGTTATGAGAACCTATGATATTGCTCATGGTATTGATCTGAAATATAACCTATTTAAAGGGGCAATTAAATCAATTTAGATCCATCTTAACTCTCAATCTACCAACATCGTAGAGGGATCAAAACCCTTGAGATACAAATATACTAAGATGCAAAAAGATTTAATTATCTCGACTTGTTAGATCCTAATCCGTTAAAAAAATTAATAAATCAAAATTGAACTTTATTTGAATCAAGGGGGAGAAAATTAACTTACCCACAAAATATAGAGTTTGTTTACTTATTAAGTGACTCAGTTCCAACTGTTGCGCGCACGCCTGAGCGGAACCCGAGCTGAGCGCGCCTGCCTCCTGCTCCTGCACCAGCATGGATCCTCCGGATCCTCCCCGCAGGGATCCGGATCTACATCGAGCTTTCTCCGATCTGGTGAGATCTCTTCCTCTGCAACGAATCCGACCAGCAACAACTAAGTTTGTTAAAAAACTTGATGTAATATAGGAAGTGCAACTGCCGCCTGCAATCCCTCGCATGGCAGCCCTTTCCCTTGCAGAGAAAGGGCTCATTGGGCAGTTCACAGGACTTTGGCCATCGCCTAAAACAGTGCAAAGGTGGGTTGAAAGGAATTGGTCGGACAAGACTCAGGGAAAAATATCCATTAGATTCTGTGGCAGGGGATACTACACATTTCATTTCGAAACAAAGGAAGACAAAGATTTAATTTTCAGGAACGGACCATACTTTATGGACTCCAGCGGTCTCTACCTCAACAAATGGACCCCAGACTTCGATCCAGAACTAGACATCCCAAATGCTGTTCCAGTTTGGGTGCGGTTGCCCCATCTCCCTCTTCATTGCTGGGGGGATGACTCTGTCAAAGCAATAGGTAACACAGTTGGAAAATACATAGATCACAGTGAACCAAAAGACAACATGCAGGCGTGTGCAAGGACCTGTGTAGAATTCGATCTAGGTCGAGGACTTCTGGAGGCGATCAAGCTGAAAGTTGATGAATGGAGTCACATCCAGCAACTGGACTACGAATAGATACCTTTCAAATGCAAGGTATGTCACGAATACAGACATTTCGCAAATAGATGTGCAAAAGTGATTAATGTTGATAATGATGAGCAGGATGGCCATTGGGAGCCTGTGAAAAAGAAAAATCCATCAGCTCCTCATAAACCCCCCTGGTATCTGATGCCACTGGAACCTCTAATGGAAAGAATTCTTAGACACTTCCTCTGGCAAGGAGGGAAGACAGCTAAAAATAAGTTCAATCTAGTGGGATGGAAGAGCATAATCCAGACACAAGAAAAAGGTGGCCTGGGAATCAGGTCCCCAAAGTTTCTTAACCTGGCTCTAGGAGCAAAAATAGTATGGAGATTGATCACAGGTCTAACAACGTGGTGGAAGAAAGTTCTGGAGCTAAAATACTTAAATTGCACAAGGCAGCAACTCTTGGACTCTAATATACCAAATAGAGAACGCACAAAAATTTGGCAATTATGCAAGAAGGCAATTCCATTTATGCGACAAAACATCTCTAAAGTCCCAGGAGGGGGAAGCAACATTAACTTTTCCAATGATAAAATCCTAGGGCAGCAACCTTTGGGATCCAAAGCAGAGGTAATCCCAATAGTAAATTGGCTCAATAACAAAGGCCTCCACCATCTCTCACAAATAGCAGAATGGGACGCTCATACACGCGCATGGATAGGATGGCGCTTCCCGGAACCTCCCAATATGCTAGAAGACAACCTCAACACTTTAAAGAAGTTACTTCCCAGCAAGGCCCCGATTCAAGAAGGCAGCATAGATGGGTATCGATGGGATCCAACAGGTACCCATTACACAGTTAAAGCTGGGCACCAATATCTCTGTGACAGCACCTACCAAATGGGAACTTGGAACCAGTGGAAGTTAGTGTGGAAAGCAGAAGAACCACCCAAAATCAAATTTTTCATTTGGCTGCTCCTGAGAGGGAAAACTTTGACAGCGGAGAATCTAAGAAAGCGAGGCATCTTGGGCCCATCCAGGTGCCCAAACTGCTGCAAATCAGAGGAAACTATGCAGCATCTATTTTTAGAATGCCCGGTGGCAGAAGAGTGCTAGAAGAGGATGGCCTCAATTGGAGAGTCAACCTGGGCAGCTCAGAGCACCATAGGAAAAACGATATACCATTGGAGGAAGAAATGTCCATGGAAGGAAAAAAGAAGCCAATTGGCGCAAAGAGTATGGAACACCATCCCATACATTCTCCTCTGGCGTACTTGGCTAGCAAGAAATGGCAAGGTTTTCCAGGATAAGGGACACTGCACTAGAAGAATTTGTCACAAAGAAAAAATGCTGGCGATTGAAGCAATTACAAATAACACCAGAGGAAGGATAAATGCAACAAATTACAGTGTAGAAGAGAGGAATTTCCTCAGCTACGCCCTGGAGAATATACCTAAAGCACAAGAAACTAACAGACAAAGGAAAAGGGCAGGAGAAGAAAACAAGAGTTGGAAATTGAGGCTAAAGGAAGAGGAGTTCACTAAATGGTTGAGCAATTGCAATAGGTTCTGTTTGTTCTTTGATGGTGCAGCTAAATCTAATCCGGGATTGGCGGGTGCAGGGGGCCTCATCTGCAATGCAAACGGGGAATGCATCCTTAGCTTTGAATGGGGACTAGGAGAAAGCACCAATAACAGAGCAGAAGGATTGGCTCTGTTCCAGGGCCTCACTCAGTTAATTAATCTCGGGATCACGAAGGCAAATGTATTCGGGGATTCATCCATAATCATCCGCCTTATGGTATATCACCAAAGCTCTCCAAATATACTGCTTCAGCAAATAAATCAGAGAAATCAAATACTGCACACAACAATGGAGGAAGTTAGCTATCACCACATCCTACGTGGCCTGAACAAAGAGGTGGATTAGTTCGCCAACAAAGCCTGCGAACGATCTATAGGTCTTCTGCGCTATAATTCCAGCGTGTCACTTCATCCATTGCCATGAATACTTCAACCCCCGCTTATGATAAAAGACAGTCATCATTTGGAAATAAGCGAAAACACCAGGTTATGCGTTTCAAAAACAGGGAAGGACGATCCGAAATGATATGGCTCAGGACTGCAATCAGACAGGGGATCCGCAGCGTGCGAGAGCACAAAATCTCAGGCAGGCGAAGTCCCCTCACAATGGTCGCCCATACCCTGCGGGACCTGCAACTGACATCTCGGTGCAAGCATTACCTCGTGACACACAGCAATTCAACCTCCCGAAATGAACCAATAAACTTATAAAAACAACGAACAAGACTCTTCTTCCTCACACCCAGCGAAATCGTCTGAGCGAAAATTGGCATCTCTGTGCCTGGAACACTGAAAGGAGAAATTGTGTGCTAGTTGAGTTCTTTGACCCAGCCCGAAGCGCTCGGATATACGCCTTTAGTGCTGTGAGGAAGAGACCTCTCCGTAAGCAAGGTTGCAATTCTTGTGTCTGGAGCAGCGAAAGGAGGAGCAGTGAGATAAAGATTTTGCTTGAGCGAATGGAGCGAACAGAAGACTGTCTCCACTGCAGAGATCTTCAGGCAGATTTCGATGAGCTTAGGTCGCAGCAGCGCATTATGCAGGACCAAATCAGGAGCCTGGAGACAAGATAAGAAGACCAATACAGGATTCTGAATGAGAAATACAGGACAAAGATCAATCTCTTCCTGTATAGAGCATCATCTCTCTCTGAACAGTTCAGAAATCTGGCAAATAGATGCAGCCATGCAGAGGAGTCAATCCAAATCTTACAGTACATGCTGGACAAAAAGAACAAAGAAGCTCCCAACTCCTCTAGCGCAAAGCAGGTGGAACCAGACCCAAACCCAGAGGAATCCACGGCTAGGCAGATTAGTCACATAGATATAGATTAAATATGTTTTGTAGTTGTAAATTTTGGTCTTTACAGTTTATTAGGATCTACAGTAGCCTAGGAAGTTTCAGAAGCAGAACTACTAGAACTAGGATCAAGGAAGAGTCCCATTTTGTAATTCCTCTGATTCAAATCACTCAGAAAGCACTGTTTGTATGGAGAACTGACTCCTTTTTTCAGCATATAATATAGCAACCGAACTTTGTCTAAAAAAAAAAAAGTGACTCAGTTCCAACTTTTGACAGAAATTACTTTCAAAAACATATATCTATGTTTATTTATAAATGAATTTCTTTAACATAATTTTTTAGAGCATTGTGGTATTGACGATTGTAATTCAGATTTTTCAAAATTTCTGCTGGATTTTAATCAAAATCTTGTTGAAAATTTTAACCTACTTTTAATTTTAGTATAAATTAATTAGTTAGCAATGAATGCTTATAATTTTTTTTAAATAATTAAAATGTATTGGAAAGATTCTTTCAAGTGAAGTCATTTTTAGTCTCTACTTGGGACTATCGTAATAGACATGCCTCTTTCCTATAAACCTTGCACATAGATCAATAAGTTTTTAAACTCTTATAATATGCTTCATTAGATATGGTGTCCCCCATGCTTTTCTATATCAATTAAATATATCCAGTTGTTTTATTTGACCAATCAATGAAACCTTCATCTTATTTTCCTTCATTCTCAGATAAAGATTAAGCGTAAGCAATCAAAGAATTTAAATCGAATTTCTTCTTCAAACGAACTAATGCTAGCTTTATCTGAGTACTAATTCTAGAGCATTTTATGCTAGGAACGAAAAGGATAAGAATCTCATATTCAAAATCCCACGCATTTAGTAATCTCGGGCTCGCAAGTGAAATTTGGTCTCTGGCCATGTCTCTGGGCATGTTCGCCATCTGCCATGGTTTTTTAACATCATCTCCCTTACAGTCTAAATCAAATAAATAAAAATAACTTATTTCCAGGTCTAGCTCTTCCAGATTCCCTGCTTTGTTGTAGGCGAGGAGCAGGCCACACCAGCTCCATGACTCACTGCAACAACAATCCGTTCAGGTAAAAGTGGCAATAAGCTTGCTTTGGAAAAAATTGAATTTTTTTTTATTATATATATGTCAGCTCACTCAGCTCATTGTAGGAAACAATCCATTGAGGTAAGTGACAATGGGACTACACTACGCATTGCTTTGAAATAAAATGATTATATATATATATATATATGTCGCTTACTCACTTGTAGGAAAAAAATGGTACAAATTTTTGAGTAAGTCATAGATGTTGAAAATGTAATTTCAACGTAGCACGCAGCTGTACCATCCCCCGAAACCACAGCAGCAAAACCATAAACCGCTGGTAAGTTTCTCGAACCCGCTCTTGCGTAAAGTGGTTTCCGTACATAGTTGCTCCGAGAAGGTTCAAGGGTTGAGGCGTGACATCACCCTCTGACACTTTCTCGGAAGGTAAAGTTCGGTTAAAAGAGGCCTTCCGATATTCCCTTAGCCGTTCGATTCGAGGAGGGCAAATCAACGGTTGACGGGGATCTCAACCTGCATACGGCCAACATTAAAGGATTGGCGTGGAGTAAAATCGAGTTTCATTTTGATCATACCTTCATTAAAGAATTGTCATATGCCTAGGTGGATTTTTAAATTTTTGTTTACGGCATGTATGGGCCTGAATTAATAATGGCATGGGCAATGTCATACAGTTTTAATTTTATTGCTTTTTTATTATTCACAGGCGTAAGTTTGTTTTGACTGAACAAGTAAAATATTTTTGGTCAATTTGGTAAGTTGGGAAATGAAAAAAACGCACAACAGTGCAGGAGCGAAGGCGTAGAGCTGAATGAAGAAAACCAGGGGGAAACTTGTATTAAAGAAACCATGAATTGTTTCACACAGCAGTAAAAAGGGAACAATAAGTTTTGGTGAATTTGTAGTTTTTCACACAGCAGTGCGTTGATCATTTTATTTCTTTTACAACAGTAAATCCTGAATGTAAATGAAATTTTTACACATAGTGGTGTAAAATTTCAAAGGAGATAGAGTAATTTTGTTGAAATGTTTTGGTGAATCCCTCTGAGTGAAAGAAGATGAATATGTATCAGTGTTTTTGTTTTAATGAATAGAAAATCTTTTATGGTGGTGCAATACTCTGTTCTCAATAAATTTTTTTTAAGCTTCGCTGTGCACAAAAAGTTCCTGGAGTAAAGGAAACAGAGCATTGTCTCTGTGTGCTTGAATTGTTTGTTTTTGGGATTTTGGCAGAAAAATCCCCAACAGTGGTATCAGAGTAGGCTTAGGCTCTTTGAAGGTGACAAAGAAGCTGAAGGGAGGAGTCTTTTGTTGCAGCAGTAGATCTTCTCTAGCAGAGTGAAGGCTCAGTCAAGAAAACACAGTCAAAAAATTGAAGCAAAACTAAGGATGCAAGGAATGGCCAGTACAAGCACTGGTATGGGTATGTTTAACACCCAGCTCCCACAGTTCAATGGGAAAAACTATGACTATTGGACAATAACCATGAGAGCCCTGTTTGCCTGTCAAGATTTATGGGAATTAGTTCAAGATGGTTTTGAAGAACCAACAGATGAAAATGAGTTTAATAGATTAACTCCAGCAGAGAAGGATCGCTGAAGAGCAATAGGAAGAAGGACTCAAAAGCCCTTGTATTTTTGTATCAAGCAGTGGACCAGAGTGTGTTTCCAAGGATAGAAGCAACTAAGACATCCAAAGAAGATGGAAAACCCTCAAGACAATCTATCAAGGCATGGAGAAAGTGAAGACAACAAAACTACAGTTGCTGAAGAGAGATTTTGAGAATCTGTGCATGAAGGAGTCAGACAACATTGACTCATTCTTCACACATGTAATTGGTCTGATTACACAGATGAGGACTCATGGAGAAACCATTGAAGAAAGGAGGATTGTAGAGAAAATATTGAGGTCTTACCCTCAAAGTTTAATGCTATAGTCACCACCATTGAAGAGACAAAGGATCTCTCAAACTTTTCAGTTGATGAGCTACATGCATCACTGATAACACATGAGCAGAGATTGAGTAGGAATGAAAACTCATATCTAGAACAAGCCTTTAAGACCCAGATGTCCTTTGGAAGAGGAAGAGGTCAAGGCAGAGGAAACAAGAGAGGAAGAGGCAGAAGCCAGAACAGAGGTGGAAGGAACAGTCCAGTAAATGCTCAAGGAAGAGGCAGCAACTCAAATCAGAACCAGGGCCAAGATAGCAGCCAACAAAGAGGACAACATCATGCTCAAGGACAAAGGTATGAAAAATCCAATGTCCAATGCTATTATTGTAAAAAATATGGGCATTATGCCAGTGAATGTAGGAAGAAGCAGCATGATATGAGTAATAGACAAAATGCAAATGTTACTAGAGAGAACATCAGTCAAACTAATGTGTTGTTAGCTTGTAACATGGCTGAAACAAACAGTGAAGACATATGGTTTTTAGACTCTGGTTGCAGCAACCATATGACAGGAAATATAGCTCTTTTTTCTGCCCTAGATAAAAATATGAAATCAGAAGTCACACTAGGAACTAATAGCAAAGTTTCTGTTATGGGAAAAGGGGAGGTAAAAATATTTACAGAGCAAGGAGAAAGGAAAACCATAGCAGATGTCTATTATGTCCCTGGAATGAGATGTAACCTCTTGAGTATTGGACAGCTTGTTCAAAAGGGTTACAATGTTTACTTTGTGAATGATGTGTGTACCATCATGGATATACCACCCAGCAAACGATGCATCGCTGAAGTGAAGATGACAAGGAACATGATGTTCCCTCTCAGGATCAGGGCAGATTTGAAAAACAAAAATGAAATTGCAGCAGTGACCCAAGAGGCCTTCCAAAGCGTGCCAAAGGATGAGAATTGGTTGTGGCACTTGAGATTTGGTCATCTAAATTTTGGAGGTCTAAATTTGTTGAGCAGAAAAGGAATGATGAAAGGATTACCATTGATAGAGAAACCGGACAGCCTATGTGAAGGTTGTATATTGGGAAAACAACATAGAGAAAGTTTTCCATCAGGTAAAAGCATAAGGGCAAAGGCACCCTTAGAGATCATCCACTCAGATTTATGTGGACCGATGCAAGCTGCATCATTATCAGGTAACCAATATTTCCTAACTTTCATTGATGATTTTACAAGAAAGACATGGATCTATTTTCTCAAAAACAAAAGTGAAGTGTTTGAGAAGTTCAAAAATTTCAAGGCACTTGTGGAGAACCAAAGCGGGCTGCATATTAAAGTTCTCAGAACTGATAGAGGAGGAGAGTATATCTCCAAGGAATTCCTAAAATTTTGCAGAGAAAATGGAATTCACAAACAATTTACAGCAAGGTACACCCCACAGCAAAATGGAGTTGCTGAAAGGAAGAACAGGACCATCATGGATATGGCGAGAAGCATGTTGAAGGCAAAGCATTTGCCAAATGATTATTGGGCTGAAACTGTAAATTGTGCAGCATATATTTTGAACAGGTGTCCTACAAAAGCAGTGATGAATAGAGTGCCAGAAGAAGCATGGAGTGGGAGAAAGCAAGGAGTCACCCACATGAGAGTTTTTGGATGTGTGGCCTATGCACACATTCCAGATCAGCTAAGGAGGAAGTTGGACAGCAAAGGGGAGAAATGTCTTTTCATTGGATACAGTGAGGAATCCAAAGCCTACAGGTTGTATATCCCATCCACAAAGAAGTTTTTCATCAGCAGAGATGCTCAATTCATTGAAGAGGAGCTTGGGATGGAAGCATAGAGAAAACAGTGAATGTTAAAAACTGTTTGTCTCATCATGAAGATGATGAGGAGGTGGCTGAAATGCATCCCCAAACAGCAGCGCCAACACAAGGACAGCAAAGCACACCATTGAGGATAAATGAGAGTGCTTCTCCAAGCACACCACAAGGAGAAAATTCAAGTGCATCTTCAAGCACTTGCACACCAAATGAAAGAGGTAAAAAGTTCAGAAATCTAAGTGATATTTATGATGAAGGAATGAATTCCTTATTTGCCTTGTTTTGTCATGTTGATGATCCTATTCATTTCGAGGATGAAATTAAAGATAAGAAATGGATAGAAGCTATGGATGAGGAGATGAATGCCATAGAAAGAAACAAAACATGGGATTTGGTTTAGCTACCAAAAGGTAAAGAAGTCATTGGAGTGAAATGGGTTTACAAGACCAAGAGCAATGCTGAAGGCAAGATAGAAAGGCACAAGGCAAGGCTGGTTGTCAAAGGGTACAAGCACCAGTATGGGAGAGATTATGAGGAGACTTTTGCACCGGTTGCAAGAATGGAAACCGTGAGAGCAGTGTTGTCCATAGCAGCACAAAACAAATGGAAAATCTACCAAATGGACGTGAAGTCAGCATTCCTAAATGGAGTGTTAAAGGAAGAGGTTTATGTTGAACAGCCTCTAGGCTATGAGAAGAAAGGTGAAGAGCACAAAGTGTGCAAATTGAAGAAAGCTCTTTATGGGCTGAAGCAAGCGCCAAGAGCATGGTACAGAAGAATAGATTCATATCTATTGGATAATGAATTCGACAAGTGTGAAGGAGAACCCACCGTCTACATCAAAGAAAAGGATGGTAAAATTTTAATTGTTGTCTTATATGTTGATGATGT
>APFE030029148.1:383819-395543 GCA_000404065.3 Pinus taeda
ATTGGTGAACAATGGAGAAATTGTCCTAGAACATTGCAAGACTCAAGAACAGGTTGCAGACATTTTGACAAAGCCACTGGATCAGAAAAGCTTTGAATTTTTGAGGAAGTGTCTGGGTATGACCGAGTGCCCAGCAGTTGAAATTAAAGGGGAGTGTTGAAAATGTAATTTCAACGCATCACGCAGCCGTACCATCCCCCGAAACCACAGCAGCAAAACCATAAACTGTCGGTAAGTTTCTCGGACCCGCTCTTGCGTAAAGTGGTTTCCGTACATAGTCGCTCCGAGAAGGTTCAAGGGTTGACGCGTGGTTGAGGCGTGACATCACCCTCTGACACTTTCTCGGAAGGTAAAGTTCGGTTAAAAGAGGCCTTCCGATATTCCCTCAGCCGTTCGATTCGAGGAGGGCAAATCAACGGTTGACGGGGATCTCAACCTGCATACGGCCAACATTAAAGGCTTGGCGTGGAGTAAAATCGAGTTTCATTTTGACCATACCTTCATTAAAGAATTGTCATATGCGTAGGTGGATTTTTAAATTTTTGTTTAAGGCATGTATGGGCGTGAATTAATAATGGCATGGGCAATGTCATATAGTTTTAATTTTATTGTTTTTTTATTATTCACGGGCGTAAGTTTGTTTTGACAGAACAAGTAAAATACTTTTGGTCAATTTGGTGAGTTGGGAAATGAAAAAAACGCACAGCAGTGCAGGAGCGAAGGCGTAGAGGTGAATGAAGAAAATGAAGGGGAAGCTTGTATTAAAGAAACCATGAATTGTTTCACACAGAAGTAAAAAGTTTGTTTTGACAGAACAAGTAAAATACTTTTGGTCAATTTGGTAAGTTGGGAAATGAAAAAAACGCACAGCAGTGCAGGAGCGAAGGCGTAGAGGTGAATAAAGAAAACCAAGGGGAAGGTTGTATTAAAGAAACCATGAATTGTTTCACACAAAAGTAAAAAGGGAACAGTAAGTTTTGGTGAATTTGTAGTTTTTCACACAGCACTATGTTGATCATTTTATTTCTTCTACAGCGGTAAATCCTTGTAATCTTTGTTTTCACATAACAGTGAATGTAAATGAAATTTTTACACATAGTGGTGTAAAATTTCAAAGGAGACAGAGTAATTTTGTTGAAATGTTTTGGTGAATCCCTTTGAGTGAAAGATGATAAATATGTATCAGTGTTTTTGTTTTAATGAATAGAAAATCTTTTATGGTGGTGCAATACTCTGTTCTCAGTCATTTTTTTTTAAGCTTTCCTGTGCACAAAAAAATCCTGGACTAAAGGAAACAGAGCATTGCCTCTGTGTGCTTGAATTGTTTGTTTTTGGGATTTTGGCAGAAAAATCCCCAACAATAGACATTATAATTGCGACAGAGACTTTACCTGCATATGAGTTTGGAGTTGTATTTTCTTTCTAAATTTGGAGTTGTGCTTACTGTCACGCCTCACAGGAGTCTATCACTTATAATTGTGACAAAGACATTACCTGCATATGAATTTGGAGTTGTATTTTCTTTCTACATTTGGAGATGTGCTTACTGTCATGTCTCACGGGAGTTGCAGGGAATCCAACTGCATACTGTTGTTCACTAGGTCCGTTCTCACAGGAGTTGCCAACAGAATCCAACTCCAATGGCAGCCCACACCAACTCGACAACCCATTGCAACTTGCAACTCTGGAAAACTTACAACACTATTTGGATGATAAGGCCAAAGCAGAGGGAAAAATAAAAGAAAGAAAAAAGAAAAAATGAAAGTTGAGTGTTGAGGAACCCTGCCAAGGACTGCAAAAAGCTCAGAACATTCTCGTGAAACATTTCTCAATTCGTGAAATATGACATTCTCCAAAGAAGAAATGATGAAATCTTGATTGGGTTTATTGCCATCGTTCAATCCTCAAAGGTAAATGAGTTTTACCCAACCCTTTTCTTCATACAATATAATTGTTATTCAAGGCTTAATTCTATTAAGCTTTTTACAATTCAATTCCTTATGCAGATGGGGACAAAATAGCAATGAACTACGACATGCGTGGACAGAATTTTCCAGCTGCAAACCAACTGATGACTTTGATGAATAAGAACATATGAAAATATTGGATTTTCGAAGAAAATAAGGATTCACTGAAGGCTTTCTCGATCTTTTAGTGATGGGTAAAAACAATCAGATAAGTAATAAGCTCTCACTGAAAGCTCATTCATAAGAGAAGATATTTGACTTTAAGCACGCTTCATAATTAAAGCATAAAAGGCAAACGTCACCTGTATGCAAGCAACAAGCACCCAACCAGGAAGGGAGTGATTAAAGAGTATTCCATCCAGATGCCAAGGACTGAAGAATGCGAGTGGTGTTTCTATAGTCTAGTTTCTTAACTGTGCATTTTCATCCAGGTTGCCCTAATCATAGAGTTCCAATTCCTTTACTCAATCATCCAGGAAGCAGGCCAGAATGAAAGCGAGTTTGAAGAGGGTAATTTATTGCGACAAAGGTAGTTTCGATATGCTAGAAAGAAGGAAAGCTCTAACTTCATGCTAGTGATTTTGAACCTTTATGCAATCTGTAATCTCATAACCTTGTTCTGGGTTGGCCAAGAGTTATTTGGTTGTACAGTCTAATGTTTTATTTTCCTTTGGACGTCTTGAAGTTCGTTGTTCACTATGCCCTGAGTGGCAATGCTTGGGATAATCTTAATGAACACAAGGTATGCATTCCTTTACATGTTAGTTGCTTTTATCTTTTAATGCTCCATGGAATTATTTCGACCTCCTGGTGTTAAATGGCACAAACTGTTCTAATGGAACGTGTTCATTGTTTTTTATCTCTTGCCTACAGAGTGCCTTCACTTCTAAGAGAGATTTATGTAAAGAGGAGCATGAAGCACAATTGAAGATTATGGTAAAGAGGAGCATGAAAGCACAATTGGCTCATGCTCAGTGGACATTAATTTACACGATCTTCATCCACTTGAAACACATTTATTCAATGAAAAGAGCAATTACCGAGAGTCGTCAGAAATTGCTAAACAAGCAAAGATTTTGGAGCTATTACGAGCTAATCCACTTTTGGAGGCCACTGCTTTAAGGAACTACTATGCCCATATAAATTTGTGACCCCTGTTTCATTTATATCAAACAATGCCCATATATATTTGCGACCCCTGTTTCATTTATCAAACAATGGAGACAAGCTCATGTTTCCTTAATCAGGTGCAGGTTGATGTATTGTATCCAACCTAATCTCTAGAGAACAGAATCAACATTCTACATTTTTTCTTTAACAACAAGGCAATTGTGTAATTTCAAAGTTTCTTACAATCATGACACTAATTCTGTTGCGAACCCACTGTACGCTACCTTTCTATATTGTTGTCAAAAATGATAAGCTACCTTTCTATATTGTTGTCAAAAATGATAAACTACTATTCAAGGAGACAATACTTTCCTTGCATATTTGAATCTCAAATAACGCATGCATTCCCAATCCATGGAGCTTTTTGAGTTCGAGGGACAATTTAGTTTGGTGCCCAATTATTTGCATAAGTATGACATTGAGCACACTCTCCCTTCTTTGGCTCTGGTAATGAACGCTTGCGTAATGAACAAACATTTATTTGACGATCCGATCTTACAACCGATTGGAAGCCAAAGCCGATTGGAAGTCAAAGCTTACCTGAAACAAGATTTTGAAGAATCTCGAGAATCGAGAAACAAGATGATTTTGAAGAATCTCGACCAACAAAATTCTGGAAAATCTCAATTAGATTTTTTTTTCCAAGAATCTCAATTAGATTTTTTATGGCAACATTAGAGATTTTTTTATTTTTCTTAGGTCCGGCAACATTAGTCTCTAGAAAACGTTAATCATCATCATATAATTCACATTGAACCCTAAAAAACAAGAAACAAACCACTGAAGCACATTAGTCTTTAGAAAACGTTAATCATCATCATATAATTCACATTGAACCTTAGAAAACGTTAATCATCATCATATGATTCACATTGAACCTAAACGTTAATCATCATCATATAATTCATATTGAACCTTAGAAAACGTTAATCATCATCATATGAGCGTTAATCATCATCATATAATTCACATTAAACCTTAGAAAACGTTAATCATCATCATATGATTCACATTGAACCTAAAAAAAACAAGAACAAACAACCGAAGCAAATAAAAATAGACTAAATAGACTAAATGGCAAATTATATTGTATAAGCTCTATTTACAACAAAGCATCAAATCCGGTCAGCCAGAATAAAGTGCAAGAAATTACCCTTTCGGACTAGCCTTAACTTAGGGCGAACTCTAGCACTAGAGTAGCCTGAAGCAATATAATACACAAAGCCAGCAACGAAATAGATCATAGACCTCAACAAAGAAAAGGGAAAAGACATTATTGCAGTATTCCACTCACAGTGCAACCAAAACCTGAGTCTAGTGTACAGTAATTGTCCCCTCTCGGCGAGAAGCTTCAGAAGAAGAAGCAGCTTCGGAAGAAGAATCATTGCCCCTCTCGCCGAGAAGCTTCAGAAGAAGAACCTTCAGAAGAAGAATCATTGCTACAATTGAGACGCTCGAGGGGTAGTAACAACATGGGCTGCAGATGCAAAGGGCCTGGGATTATTCAGAGACATCTTGTTTTACATGGAGCTTTCCCAACAACTAGGTGTACTACATGCAAGGGAGAGATGCTTCGTGCAGAGACAGTTGAGCCCACGGTAAAAATACCTCTACTACCTCTACTGAACTTAGGGGCTATCATCTAGATTCGTAAAAAGTTAGAAACATATTCCACTATAACTAATTTATATCTATCTGACATATTTTTCAAGCAATTTTTAATATATATACTTTTAATGCACCTAATAAACAACTAATGAATAAGTATAACATATTTGCATATTATATTTAACTAGCTAAATATAAATATAAAGGTATAAACGAAGTTTACAAAAATATATTTTAAAATCCATTTGAGTTGTGTATGTTAATCTCCCTCTCCCCATGGCCGTGGATAATCTACAAATCAACGGCAATTATTTCTTTAAATTACCCAAATCAACTGCATCTTCAGTGAATTAATTTTTTGTTGGGAGCTCCTGGAGTGGTCCATTACTCTCTCCGCAGTTCTCTATTATGATCTGTGGAACACTTGACACATAGCCAACATATAGCCAACATAAGCTTGATAGAAGTTTGGCTATAAATACTTTTGTTTAGTCCCAAGCTCACTAACTCAATCTCATTCAACCTTACACCATCAAATAAGAGTGAGCAGAGTTTAGAATTTCCACACGAATGAGAGTTTTTGAAATCACTGTGGTTGGATGCTGGCCTGCCCTTCCTTTGCTGTCTATTTAAACGCTTGTTGATGATCTTTCAACAAATTCTCCCCGCCATTATGTATATATGAGACAGGATGGGATTGTGAGGGATTTCTATATTGTTGTTCCATTTATTTATGGAGTTTTTCATAGTATTTGAAAGCAGGCCATACTCCATTTTGCGATAAGATGGTCACATGTATTTTTGGGTTTTCTTACTCGTATTCAGCCCCTCCACATTGCATTCACAGCGTTTGGTACGCAGTTGCGTCTGTTTCCCTGTTGTCGCTCTGGCTCGTGGATTCGGTGGATTTTATTTGCAAAGGGGAAGCAACTGCGGGTGGACATCGATCTACTAAGTGGACATTGGAATGTGAGTAGCATTAATGACCGGAAGTATGAATTATTGGACATTATTGAATCGTTATTAAGCTAACATTGTTTCTATTTAAAATAATGCTGTGGGATAATATGAGCTCAGTTTAACCTACTATAGACTACCACGGTGTCTATTTAGATTCCATATGCGGTATACATGCTTAGGTTGACCGAGTTTTATTAAATTCCTTAAAGAATTCGGAAGCTTCTCCAATTTTTTTGACGGATCCAGACAGATCAATGCGGTGGAGATTTACTAAACTACCGAAGGAATAGGGCAGTGACAACCATTTCTGCACCATCAACAACCGAGCTTGCAAAATTCGTTCTGACTTTATTCTCCCATCGTAAACTGAAGTAAATTCGATCGAGGTACCCTAGCAAATCTGCAAATAAACACAAAGGTTGTGGACGCTGATCACAATACAAAACTAATCGTAAAAGTGGAAAAATTGATGTCAAGTTTCCACTCATTTTCTTGCAACGGTCAATAGCATCCATTTCCTTCTTTTAATCCACGGTCTTATACGAACTCAGAGAGCATTAAATAAATGTATTTGATATTGAGCGGAAGCACTTATTCTCTTTCTAGGTAAGAAGAAACTTTATCCGAGTTAGTTTGGTCGGATATATGCCCAAGTATTGCTTCACCCTTACCTTTGACGTAAGAGTCATCCTCACGTACAGAAGGCAGAAGGCCCGTTGGTCAACAAACCCGCTTCTTCAAACTCTTAGGATTTATAAGTAGGGACTTGCTGCGTCGCAACCATTTTCGTTTGAATATTGAAATTGTTATATATATATATAAATTTATTATTTATAATTTAAGTTTAAAATTTTTTATAGTGAAGTTTATTCTCATGACACTATTTAGATTCATTGTTCTGTACAAAATCTAGATAGTGTTCCTCTTTCTCTGGGCACCACCAAAGGTGTAATCTAAACAATGTCCTTTCCTCTCTGGGCACCACCAGTGACACCTCACCACCAGAGGTGTAATCTAGACAATGTCCTTTCCTCTCTGAGCACCACCAGTGACACCTCACGTCGACTTTTGTCCTGTTACTCCTACCACGGGATCTGTTGAAAATAATGGAGAATATCCTAGAATAGGTAGATTTGGTTCACGTAGCCTCATGATAGGAATTAGTTTCTATTTCTTAGGATGTTGTTCTAACTTCCCTAAAACCATGTATTCTATTTAATGTGTAATGGTGATGAACAATGTAGAGTGTTCTGCAGAGCCAGACTTTTCTGGTTCAGACTCTCTTTCGTAGAGTTGACTAGTGGGTTTTATTTTCATTAATACAAACATTGCCATTTTTATCATGGTATCAGAGCGTCAGGGCTGAGGAACCTATACGCTGGCTGGTGGGTGGTTCTTTGAATCGAAATCATCGCAGGTTTTGAGTGTATTTCCAATCGTTGCACTTTTCAGGTGTACAGTAGCGACGGTCTCTGAAAATCGCTGAAAAACTGCGACGGTGTCTGAAATTGGGCTTATTTCAGCGACTAGTCTCGGAAAATTGGTGTACTTCAGCGACGGGGTCTCGGATATTTGGCAAATATCAGCAACGATCATGTAAATCAAAGAAATTGCAAAGGGAGCCAAGAACAAGGCTGTAGCTGTCAGAGAAGCTGAGCGGGGAAGCCAAGAACAAGGCTATCGCTAAGAACAGGAGGTTGTCTGGAGGCCGAGAAGGAAGCCACAAAGATCTGCGCGTGTATTGCGAGATCAAACAACAGTGATTTGTCTCTGTCACAGATCTGGGGTAAATTTAATATCGTTTCCTTGTCAAAATCTTCCTTCTTCTTTTTTTTTTTTTTTTTTAAATTGCCAAGATGAATAACAACATATTTGAAGCATGCATGAACGAGCATAACAAGCTCGATGGTTCCAATTATGCAAATTGGAAATTTAAGATGTAGACTCTGCTAGAAGCGCAGAGTGCTTGGCAGATTGTGAATGGGGATGAGCCAAAGCCCGCAGCTAGATCTGCAACAGTCCCAGATTGGAGAAACGAGAAAGCAGAGCAAGGACAATGTTAAAGATGTAAGTGAAAAACTGTATTATACCGCACATCAGAGAAGGTAAGTCAGCTAACGAAATCTGGGGAATTTTGAAGGAATTGTACGAGATCAGAAATTCAAATCGTCTTTTGTTTCTCAAGATCTGAAAACCAAATTATCAGATATTGGTCATACAATGGACGATACAGATCTTGTGACCATTACAATGAATGGTGTCACTGATGATTATCAGATGTTCATCACTGGGATCAATGCCAGAGAGAAGATCTCGCATTTTGAAGAGTTGACAGATATACTGATGCAGGAAGAAGAGAGGAGATTGACTCTGAAGCCCCAGAGTGCCGATCTTGCATTGGTGGAGAGGAAAAACTTCTACAAAGGGAAAGGAAGTCCACAACAGCAAAACGGAGCAAGTTCACATAAACGGCCAAATCTGACTCAAGGTATGCATCCGAATAAAAACTACTCTGAAACAAAATGTTTTTATTGTGGAAAATTGGGTCATATTGCCAGGGAATGTAGGAAAAAGAAGTATCATGAAAAACAACAGAAGTCAAAGAGACATGCAGGTTATGTCGCGAATAGTGATCAGGTGCAGAATTTGAGGTTGTTCATGGCAGATCATGATGAAAATGTTGATGCAAACATTTGATATGTAGATTCAGGAGCGTCAACGCACATGACAGGGAACAAGCAATGGCTGGAGGATTTTAAAGAGATCAATGAAGGCGCACAGATTTACCTAGGAGATGACAGAAGCCATCAAATCAAAGGATGTGGGAAAGTTTTTGTTATTCTACCTGATGGTAATATCAAACAAATTTATAATGTAATGTTTGTGCGTGGCATAACAAAAAACTTGATTTCTGGATCAATGATTACAGATCAAGATTTGAAAGTTGAATTCTTTAAATCTAACTGTTACATTAAGGATCTGCTAGATGGTATGAAGACAATTGCTACAGGAATCCGTACAGGAGGACTGTACAAGTTGGATGTGAGCCCTGCACCAGTTCGAGCATTAACAACAACGAGCCTGACTACAGAAGAGCTTTGGCACCAGAGATTCGGCCACATCAATTACAATGATTTGCTGTTACTACAGAGCAAAGAAATGGTAAGAGATCTTCCTATGCTAAAACAAGTACGTAATGATTGCGATGCTTGTACTTTAGGAAAAATGCATAGAGAAGAATTCCCTGTTAGAGTAGAAAAGAAACAGAGGGATATACTGGAGTTAGTGCACACAGATCTTTGTGGTCCCATGCAGACAAAATCATTAGGAGGTGCAGTGTATTTTCTACTGTTTATTGATGACTGTACGAAGTTTTCTTGGGTGTATTTCTTAAGTACGAAGAGTCATACATTCGAATAATTTAAGCAGTTTAAAAATATGATTGAAAGAAAAACAGGGAAACATATAAAAATTCTCCGTTCTGATCAAGGGGGAGAATACAGGAAAGAAGAGCTTATCAGATATTGTAAAGATCATGGAATTTTGCAGCAATTCACAGTACCCCATACTCCACAGCAAAATGGAGTAACAGAAAGGAAGAACAAAACTCTGGTGGAATGTGCGAGAAGTATGCTGAAAGGTAAGAATCTTTCAAATGGTTTTTGGGCTGAAGCAGTGAATACTGCGGTTTATTTAAAAAATAGGAGTCCTACAAGAAGTCTTGAGTTTAAAACTCCTTTTGAAGCTTTATATGGATATAAGCTTGCAGTAAAACACTTAAGAATATTTGGATGTAAAGAATTTACCCACATACCAAAGGAAGATAGAAGAAAATTAGACTCAAAAGCCATCAGATGTACTTTTATAGGGTATTGTTCGTCATATAAAGCATACAGATTATTTAATCCCTTTACTCACAAGATCTTTGTTAGTAGAGATGTTAAATTCCATGAGCAGGATGGTGAAGAAACTGATGAGCACTATGATGGATGGGACATTCCGTACTTCGAAGAAGAGAGTGCAAAGAACAATCAGGATGAGCAGCGAAGGCAGAGGATGAACAACAATAGCAACAACAACAACAACAACAACAACATCAACAGCAACATCATCAACAACGCCAACAACAACAACATGAGCATGAAGAAATAAGGTTTGAAACCACCACCCCACCACTCAGGAGATCAGGTAGGAAAGCTCAAATGCCTGCAAAATATACGGAAAATGCATTTATAACTAGTATGATGAATGTTGTTGAACTATCTAATTATAAAGAAAAAAATGAAAGTAATGAATGGAAAATAGCCATGGAACAAGAATATGATTCAATAATCAGAAATAACACTTGGGAATTGGTAGAACTCCCTAGAGGAAAACAGGGCATAGGTTGCAAATGGTTATATAAACCAAAAATTAATGTAGATGAAATTATAGAAAAACTGAAAGCTAGGTTGGTTGCAAAGGGGTATACACAAAAAGAATGGATAGATTATGAAGAAACCTTCGCCCCTGTAGCTAAATTGAATACCATCATAATGTTAATTGCTTTAGCTACTAAGAAACACTGGATGATGCACCAACTAAATGTAAAGTTTACATTTCTGAATGGAGAACTGAAAGAAGAGGTTTATTTAGAGCAACCGGAAGGGTTTGTCCATAAGGGAAAAGAACATTTAGTCTAAGGTTGAAGAAAGCACTTTATGGACTAAAACAAGCTCCCAGGTCATGGTATGAGAAAATTGATTCATTTTTTCTACAAGTTGGCTACAATAGAAGCAAGAATGACCCTAATCTTTACACCATGAAAGATGAACAAGGGTGTGTAGTGCTAATTTCATTATATGTAGATGATTTGATAATTACAGGTGATGCTATATATCTAATTGATGAAATCAAGCAGCAAATGTCATAGATGTTTGAGATGAAGCATCTCGGTGAACTTAGACACTGTTTAGGTCTCGAGATTTGGAGAGATTCAGGTCAAACATTTCTGTCTCAAGCAAAGTATGTCAAAGGCCGGTGAGAGAAGTTTAGAATGGATCAGTGTAAGTCTGCACCGGTACCATTACAGCAGAATATCAAATTGCAGTGTGAGGATGTCTCAAAAGCGGCAGATGCAACACTTTACAGACAACTGCTTGGGAGTCTAATCTACCTAACTACCACTAGACCTGATTTGGCTTGTGCAGTCAGCGTGTTAAGCCAATTTATGTCTAAGCCACTTGAAAGCCATTGGAATGCAGCGAAGAATGTTTTGAGGTATCTACAAGGTACTTTAGATTATGGAATTAATTACACTGACTCTTTTGATGTTATACTGATAGGATTTGCAGATTCAGATTTGGCAGGAAATGTAGATGATCGCAGATCTATAACAGGTTATGCATTCAGTGTTGGATCGGGGGTGATCACTTGGAGCAGCAAGAAGCAGAACACAGTCTCCTTGTCCTCAGCAGAAGCAGAATATCAAGCCGTGTGTGCAGCAACGTGCGAGGCGGTTTGGTTGCGGAGACTTTTCCAGGATGTTGGGGAAGAAAAAATAGTCGCAACAACAATTAGATGTGACAATCAAAGTTCAATCAAGCTGGCCAACAATCCAGTGTTTCATAAAAACACGAAACATATTGATACTCAATTCCATTTTGTAAGGGAGAAAGTGCAATCTAAAGAAATTCATCTGGAATATTGTAATACATGTGATAATGTTGCAGACATTTTCACTAAGCCCTTGGAAATGTTAAGTTTCAAATGTTTAGGGAGATGTTAAGATAAAAATAATGAAACCTGAATTAATCAGAAGGAGTTGCAGCTCACAGGTGTGTACATCACCTGGAGACTGCCCTCATACAAGGAGGAGACTCTCTCTCTCTCGTTCACTCAATACCCACAATGAATGAATATTACATATTAAATACATGATTGAAAAATAGGTAGTTGAAATCAACCTCCTAAATTCTAGGAACAACTCCTAAAGTAAGAAGGTAACGTTACAACCACATAACCATTTCTTCATTATTTC
>APFE030029153.1:0-12700 GCA_000404065.3 Pinus taeda
AAGATGGTGGAAAACGAAGGTATAAGGCTAGACTTGTGGTTAAGGGGTTTGCATAAAACAAAGTATAGAATTTTATGAAATACTTTCTCCTATTATTAAAATGAATTCAATGAGAACTATTTTAAGTCTAGTGGCAATAGAAGATTTGCATCTTAAACAGTTAGATGTAAATACAACCTTTCTCGATGGGGATTTGGAGGAAGAGATCTATATGCAGTAGTCACAAGAGTATGAGGTCAAAGGGAAGAAGAAATTAGTGTGCAAGTTGAATAAGAGCTTTCATGGCTTAAAATAGGCTCCAAGGCAAATGGTATCCAAAATTTGATAGGTTTATGTCTGAACAAGGTTATACTAGATGTAACTCTGACAATTGTGTTTATCTTAAGAAACAAAATGATGGTAGTTATATTATATTTCTATTGTATGTAGATGACGTGCTTTTTTCAAGTTAAAACATACAGGAAATAAATGTTCCCAAAGGAAAATTGGCCAATTCATTTGAAATGAAGTATTTGACTATTGCAAAGAAAATCCTTGGTATGAGAATAACTAAAGGCATGAAAAATCACAAATTAACATTGTCTCACAATGAGTACATTAGAAAAGGTGTTGGAAATATTTAATATGCATAATGCAAAACTAGTTAATACACCTTTGGCTAACATTTTCAAACTAAGTAAGGAGATGTGTCCCAAGACCCAAGAAGAGATGGATTATATGTCTAAAGTTCCATATGCATTAGAAATTGGAAGCTTAATTTATGAAATGGTGTGCACAAGGCTTGATATTGCACATGCACTGGAAATTGTGAGAAGGTATATGAACAATATAGGAAAAGAGCATTAGATGGAAGTGAAGTGGATTCTCAGGTATTTGAGAGTTACTACTAATCAAGCATTATGTTTTGGAGGTTCAAACACTGTTCTATAGGGATATGTCCATGCAAATATGGCAGCAAATGGAGGTAACAGGAGGAGCAAAACATGGTATGTGTTTACTGTAGGTGGAACAACCTTCAGTTGAGTTTCAAAAAAGCAAAACATTGTTGCACTTTCAAAAACATAAGTGGAGTATGTTACTGCTACGAAGGCTAGTAGAGAGATGATTTGGTTACAAAGGTTTATGGATGAATTGGGAAGGAAGCAGGAGATTGGAAGATTATATAATGATAGCTAGAGTGCCATTCATTTTACAAAGAACTTAACATTTCATTCCAAGACTAAACATATACAACTAAGGTACTATTTTATACAATCAGTTAGGGAAGATGGATAGTTGAAGTTGGAAAAGATACACAGTAGCAAGAATCCTGAAAATATGTTAACAAAGGTTCTAACTAGGGAGAAACTAATATTTTTCTTTATTTCAATTGGTCTTCAAGTATGATGGTAAATATGAGAAACAACTAGGTCCAAGTTGAAGCATTGCCCAACAAGTGAAGCAATGATGGAGTTGATATAATTAGTCTCCAAGTGGGATATTGTTGGGTGTGGAGCTTAATTATGTTTTGTGTTTTTCATAGGTTTTTTTGTCTCATCCATGGTTAGATCCTAGCCTCCATTGGGGGGGGGGCTCCCCCCCAATAGGAGTGTTGGCAGGGGGGTGTACAGAGAGGGGTGGCATTAGTGACATAACCCCCCCCCCCAGTAGGGGTTCGGGACAATGCTCTTGAAGAAAAATTTAGATAAAAAATTTCCTTATAATGTATTGTAACTTCATAGTCAATCTAGGCCATTTAGTAGGAAGAAGATCTTACAGTATAAGTTATGTTAATTTAGGGTTTTTTACCCTAGAAGGAAACCCTTAGTTTATATGAGGGAATTTTATTGTGGTTGTGTATTATTATTTTGTGTGAGAAGAAGAGAGGAGACTGTGTGAGAGCAAAGAGGAAGTTACATCAGATTTGTTGTAAGGTTGCATCCCTTCATTTTGTTGGATAATATAAAAGAAAGGACTAGTTGTTTCTACTTGGATGTAGCCCAAAATGGGTGAACCACATATATATGTGTCTCTCTTATTTATGATTTTATGTGTTTATTTTTTTGAAATAATTTATGTGTTCCATTGCTCTATAATTTAATTTCTAACACACGTTTGGATCATGATCCCTATACCATGAACAAGATTCCAATGAGTGATGAGAGATCCAAGCATATGATGGTTCACATTTGAGTTGACCTATGAATGGATGCATAATATAATGAGACAATCCACTCATAGATACAACTCGACGAGGGATGGATATTAACTTGGAGATTTCATGTGTGACTATAGAGTTCAATACGTATGTATGCATAATTTTAATGTGCATAAATGCACATCCCATGATATCTATACAATACACAACCCAACGATGAATAAGACCATCTTTTACTATGATTAGATGGAGGTGTTTGAGTATATGTCCTAGGTATCTAAGTAGATGTCCCTTTATCACTATACTTCCTAGAGCACTTTTGCCTGAAAGAATAGGGAAATGACTCATATTGATCCATATATGTATGTGTGTCTATGTGTGCGAGAGAGAGAAGAAACAATTTTATGATATTACAAAAGGATAACATGACAATAGAGTACGATCATTAATATAATTTATAAATGAGCTCATAAACATGGGAAAGTAAGAAATTAAATGATGTATGGAATGTGATTCTTACTACATCATTCAATTGAGTAATTTCTTATATTAATATCCTTATTAACACGTGTTTGTAATTCCTAATGACTAATTGAGTCTCGCATGAAAAATGAAGAGATGATGGTGACGAGCCCCGGAATTGGGTAACTTATTGGGCTCATTTTGCCTAACTGTTCTTTGTCAATCCACCAATTTTCATAGTTTATGCATGTTTCTTGAGTATATTTGTGTTAGTTGAACGAATGAGAATAGTCACTTGACCAAGAAGACTAACACGTGGTTATTGCATATTTTTGGACAAATTTTGGGCCAAGGCCAAGCAATTATGAGCTAGATGGCAGCCAAGCATGAAGGAACAAGGGTGAGGATTCGTAGGAAGGGTGTCTCCTACATTAAATGGCCCCTTCCTTGAATTCTCCACCCTCAACTCGAAGTTCAGCAGGCCACCGAAAGGGATTCCCAAGGGAAACCGAGCAATTTTGTGTAAAGTGGCTGATCACTGACAGTTTGAGCAGCCAAGCCCCTTGAGTTAAGAAGGGTTGTTGGAGACCTTCTTAGTGCATAAATAGGAAGGCTTCTAGCCTTCATAGGTTACTTTTTGAACAGTTGTATTTTGCACTATAGTGTTGTTAGTTTTTCAGCTCATTTTGTAGCTTTTGCTGTACAACTTTCTTTGTGACATGGTTATTTTTGAGTAATGGAAAGCAATTTCATTTGGCACCAGTTATGAGCTTTTTCTTAGGAGCTTGTAGCTCTTGGGGTTAGGCCCAATCCAAGTGCCAAGGCTTCCTTTGTGTACTGTTATTTGTTTTTATTGTTTTTGCAAAATAATTTTTGTTAAGTAGATTAAAATCTTGCTTGGTTACCTAGATCATTGTTGAGGATTAATAAGGCTTTTCATGTTCATATTGATTTGATAGGTTAATAATAGAGAAGATCTTCACAAAAAGGCTATCAAGCACCTCTGATCTCACCTCTCCCTCAGTGGGACCATGAGCTGGGACCAAGGTGTCCTTGTTGCCACCAAAAACACTGTCTTTGCTTCATCATGCAATTATTAGTGTTAGATTCTCATTTGCAGAAGTTGATACCAGTTGTGGCTACATGCTCAAGTTTAGGATTACTTAGTTTGCATAGCTATTTCACATGATTTCGTTGCAAATAAACTTATGTTCCTTTTCTTTGCTGTTATTTATGACATATTGGGTTAAAGTAGCTAGGTCCTTGATTTTCCAAGTCTTTGTTCGTTCAGTTTGAGAAATAACTTGTAGAGCACCTGTAATACCTCTCTATCTACTTGTACTCCATCAATCCCACCTGCTCCATCCTCTAACTCGGATTCTTGCCTTACATTTTCCACATTCTCTCGCTTTGCCCTAATTTTCATATTTTTGTGCAAAATTGCTCTACCCCTCCTTGAACAAATCCAACCATCCTCACCACTCCTTAGCTCCATCCACCAAGTCTTGGACCTCCTCACACCCTTATCTCACCTCCATATCCACTTCTTCACCTTTCTTCCTCCATCAACCCTCCAAAATCCCCTTTCAGAACATCCTGTAGAAATTACAAAACATCATATAGAACCCCTACAGACTTCCTGTAGAAGCTCATGAAAGTCGTTTCTTGATATCTGAACACTATGAAACTCTCTAGAAGGGTGCTAGGGACCCCTTAGGCACTCTTCGAACCTTCCCAACCTCCTACAAGCATTTCCTTTCGCCAATCCACCTCTGCACAGTAAAAAACAGTGAAAGCACATGCATGATAATTCTGATAACTTACTCAAAAATACAAAAAAATGTTTTTTTTTTTCCAGATTTCACTGTAGAAGTAGCATAGTCACATGCATTTTACCTTCCTAGAAGTCAATGGCATCTATTTCAGTAGCTTTCATCCTCTTTCTTGCATCAGTAGGGCTAGCTAGTAAAATTAGGGTTTGCATTTCCTTTTAGCTTTTCAGTTTCTTTCTGCAAGTAGATTAGCCTCATTTGAGTTAGCTTTCATCCATCAGTTAAAAAGCTTCTTCTAAGAGCTCATAGAAGTTGGATTAAGCTCCTAGCAGACTTGCACCAGCTGACCAAGTGACAGTCGCGGCAAGAGCTAGTACTTGTGCATATAGCACCGTTGCTTCCAAGTTTGTTACGAACTACCGGGTTGATAAAAGTAAAGAAGGGAGTCCCGGGAGTTGCAACATTATTGGTTCAATACTCGAGCCCACCAGATGGTTATCCTCTTAATTAGGAACTCTCTTATATTCCAATATCAAAGATTCCAAGATTGTTGCTCATGTGTGGACTACCAAATTGAAGAATTTGTACAAAACTTGTTTAGGAATACCCAATAAATTTAGGGAAATTGCAAAATCAATATTATGAATTTTTAAATATATTGATGTCAATATGACCAAGGTCCTTTCAAAATCATTTCTTTTGAACACTACTACTTGAATTGATGTGGCATTCCCTTGTTTTGAAATCTTAACAAGTTGTCATTATAGTCCTTGTGATATTTATAGCAAAGTGTAGTTGATGTTTGTTTTGGTAAGAACATATTATAGTTCTAGTACCATAAACTATTGTAAATTTAATGATATGTTGAAAGTGATCAGTTACCTAGTTGCTTAGATAGATGTCCTTATTAAAATGTGTTTTCAATCCCTAATGATTAGTTAAGCCAATGATGGAAAAAAGGAAAAGAGGATCCTTATTGTCTTAATTAGGGACTCTCTTATATTCCACACATCAAACATAACGAGATTGTTTCTCATATGTGGACCATTAAGTTGAACAACTTTCACAAAGCTTGTTTAAGAAAATTCAATAAATTCAAGATTATGTAATTATTTTTGGGTGTTGAAGCCAACTTGAGTAAGTTTCTCTCAAAATAATTTCCATTGAAGGGAATTATTTCAATTCATATGGTATTTCCTTGTTTCAAAATCTTGACAAGCTGTCGTTGTGGTATTTCCAACCAAGTAAAATTGATGTTTGTTTTGATAAGAGAATAAGAGAATAATAGAATATAATAAACTATTTTTAATTCCAATAATACATAGAAAAATGATTCTCTCTAAATCATTCAAAATTGTTTTTTAGATTGATATTGTTGTTAAGATGTATTTGAATTTTCTAATGATTAATTGAGTCCCTCATGAGAAATGAAAAATGAGATTTTTAACCCCTCAGTTAAGGATTCTCTTTACTCCATACAACAAAGATTCCAAAATTGTTTTTGATATGGCAATATTAATTTTGTTTAGAAAATTAATGTTAATAACATTATTATTCATAATCATTTTTAGAATTTATTAGCATTTAATGTTATTAACATAATAACATTAATATCAATAATGATAGTTAAACAAAATATTTATATTTAATAGTATAATAATCGAATAGTAAAAAAATGTCTCCTAATTGATTAATATTATAAATTTGATTAATATTATAAACCCAAGGGTTTAATCCCTTGGGTTTATAATATTAACCCCTTAATTATAATAATATTAATACCAAAAGTGTTTAATATTAATCCCTTGAGTTTTTAATATTAATGCTTTGGATTTATAATTTTTCGCAAGGAAAAATCATAACTTTCATTATATAAAATATTGAAAATTACATACTATAGATGCTACAAAAGGAGCATATGTCAAAATTGGTGGCATTGCCACACACTGTGTAGAGTATATGAAGTGACTATTACGTGACTATAACTGATAAGATGAAAACATAATAAATATACAAAAGCATAGGTCTATGAACCTACATAATAGAAAAATTGACAACATATGGAGTTCCATCAATGATATGTTTAGAGTCAAGTAGTTGTTGCCCCCTCGGCATGATGATTTATGAAAGGCCTGCAAAAATATTGATAGAAGTCATGTCCATTCTATTCCTGAATCATCCTATAACCAATAGGTTACTGTACTGATTCCTTAGAAAGGTTATCGGAAATTTGGTTCCTTTCCCTATAGATATGACGACAAGAAATATAGTCAAACTAATATTTTAAAGTAATAATTTCATCCAGCAAATTCTTGAGTGTGTGCATGTGACATTTAGATTGATGATTAATATAATTAATGACAATTTTAGAATTGCCAAAAATCTGTAGTTGCCAGCATCCTTTCTCAAGGGAAAAAATAAGAAGATCTTTGGGGCTATTAATTTCTCAAAAGTTATTTGTGCCTCTCCTTAAACCTAGCTGCATCTTGTAGTAATGATCGTCACTAAAATATAAAAATTTTCCATCGCCATGTCCAACTTGCTGAGTCGATCCATCAAAATAAGCCCAATGAAAAGTCTTGTCAATGGCTTTTGCAGATATATTCCTATGTTGTTGTTTTGGATCTTCTTCTAGAATCATATTATATAGAGTAGTAATGTGAGGGTAAGATAGTTTCTAGTTAGGGACCTTTTCTTGAAGGATGAGTTTGTTTCTTCCCATCCAGATACTCCAACAAACCAGCAAGGGCAGGTTTCATAGGTTTGTAGGATGGGCTCTGTTCCACCAAGATTCCTAGGAACTTCAAAATGTATCTCCCTGTCACTTGACATTGTTAACCATAAATTGATATATCTGATTCCATGTGTGTGTAGATGTCGTACATTGCAAAAATAAATGGGTTTTTGTTTCTACATTGTTCCTGCATAATTCATACTAGGAGGGTCCTTGAAATATTCAATGTTGAAGGTTGTCTCCTGTGGGGGATTTATTATGCAATAAAAACCACATAAAAAAATTAGTTTTTGGCGGACCTTTTAATTTCCACAATGGATGCCACCACTAGACATAGTTGAGAGGCCCATGATCAACATAGATAATGGGATAGCCCTCTTTTGAAGTATATCCTCCATGTGATACATTACTCAAACTAATTCATCTTCCCTTTCATGAATCCTTATATAAGCCTACGATAGTGCATTTATATATTTTGACTAGTCCTGATGCCGAATCTCAAGGATCTTAAGGTCCCGCGTAGATTTCCATGACTATCCAAAAATACTAGAATTTTCTGGGTCTGCTATTTGATCTAGAGTCCTTATACTAGATGCCTCCAAAAATTGGATGAGTTCAAGAGTTAGAATGTGAGCATTTCGACTACCAGAACATGTGTCCATTCCAATACAAACCTTCTCACCCGATCCTAGTATCTAAGCCAAACCCGCTCTAATGTCTTCAAAGGAATTTAAAACGGATCGCTAGATCATAGAGATGCCAGTTCCGTTCTATCTTGGAAATCTGATCCATTCATTAATGTGGTGTGTGATAGTATTTTCAAATGACCACTTCTATCCATAGATTGTTTGAGGAAAGGAAATGACCACTTCTATCCATAGATTGTTTGAGGAAAGGATATGCCAACCCAATTTTTTTACAAGGGCTTTACAAAAACATACAAGGTTCTTCATCCCCCAAACTCCGCATTTCTTAGGCAGGACAATGTGATCCCATCTTACCCATGTAAAAGGCCTACCTTCCTTGTTCCCTCTCTAGAGGAATCTACAACATATAAGTTGCATTCTAGTTAATATTCCTTTTGGATCCATGCTAAGGACATACATTAAACATGGATTTCCTTCAGCACCGATTTGATAAGTACTAAGAGACCCACCCTATACAACCATCGATGATTCCAGATGTTTATTCTTCTTTCAACCTTGGCTACTAACCACATCCAGTTAGAAATTTTATAGTTATTGGGTTTGAGCCTAAATCCCAAATATTTGAGGCCATCTTCAAAAGCTAAGAGCCTATATGGAAATATCTTCTTTGCATAATCTAATTCACAGTATGAACACCTCATAGTAGGCAATGTGGATTTATCTTGATTGCTCTCCATCCTCGTGGCCTTACATAATAACTTAAGAGTGATGTTGAATACAGTTGAATCACTGACAGTCCCATTCAAAAAATGAGGACATCATCCACAAAAAGTAAATGAGACAAAATTATATTTTCTTCTATTTTAACACCTTTGATTCTCCCCTAATTCTTTTCTTCAACTATCAATCTGCTTAGGCCTTCCATGACCAATAGGAAAAGTAATTCCAATAAAGGGAAACCTTACCTGAGCCCACGCTCTACATGGAAAAAATGGATGTCAATCCATTGGTGAGGATACTATATGAAATAGAGGAAATACAACACATTATCCTTTTTATGAAGTCATGAGAAAATTCTAGATGAGTCAATAACATCTGTAGGTTTAGCCAGCTGGTCCTATCAATTGCTTTGGATAGATCAATTTTAAAAATCATGCTCTTCAGATTCTTAATTTTCAAATAATGTAAACCTTCTTATGCAATGCCTATAGCTTCATGAATTTGGTGATTGTCTAAAAAAAAATTGCTCCTTTGATATATGTTGTGATAAAATAGGGTTAATGTGATTTGCAATGATCTTATAGATGAAATTACAAATAGAAATAGGTGGGAAGTCATTAAAGGTGCTAGGCTTATCATCTTTGGGAATTAAGGCTATGAAAGTAGTGTTGAATGCATCATACATTCTTCCATTCTTTCGACAATCCTCTATGAATCTAAGAAGATCTTGTCTTATTAGATCAAAGAAGGCCAAATAAAATTCCACATACCATCCATCTAGGCTGAAACTCTTATCTTTTTAAAATCATTTAAGCATTGCCTCTAGTTCCCCCAGGGTCACAAGCTTGTCTAGGTATTCAACTGCTCCCTCATCTACAAATCAAGGAAAATGACTAGCTACTTTTATAATCTCTGCTAGAGATGCCTCATCGAGTGCTTTAAACAAATGCCCAAAGTGATTAATACTTAGGTTCGCTAGCTTGCTGAAGGATTGAACATATGCTCCAAAGACCATATAGTATTGTTAGCCTTCCGTCCTCTTGCATATTGTTGAAAACAATTTGCATTTTCATCACCCGCTTGTAGCCTTATAGCTCTACTCTTAAGCCTCCAAGTTTCTTCCCTTTCTTTTAATATCCCATGTCTTTGATTCAAGATGTAAAACATGGGATTTTGCTTCAGCAGAGACAAACCCTCCTCTGTCTGGTTCTTTTAACTTGGCTAATTCAAATTCAATGTTCCTGAGAGATTATTCATCCTTCTTTTTCTTTTCCTTTACCCATTATGTCATCCTCTTATTTAGTCGCAAAAGATTCCCAACAAAATATTCAGTCGATGATCTACCTTCAATCAATGAACTCTCCTACCATGTCTCTTTAACAATACAATGATAGTCCTCATACCTTAACCATGTCGAATTAAATTTTAAGGGTGACCTTGGTTTTGTGGTTAGACCTTCTATTTATAAATATATAGGTGAATGATTGGATATTCCTCCCAAACCAACCCATTGTCTAATCAATTCTAATTTAGAGATTCCTTGATGAGGAATCAATCAAGCCGCCTAGCCAACATGTCTTCCCCAATTCTTCTATTTCTCCAGGTCGGTTGTAGACGAGGCACATATATGTTAATGAGCTTATTGTTCTCCAATATTTGTTCGAAAATGTCCGAGAGAGAGTCTACTTAAGTATGATTTCCCCATGATTCTGCATGACCCATATAAAAATTTAAATCTCCCCCCAATATTATGTTATCCTCCTGCATAGATGAAGACCTCATAATTGCCTCCTAGAGTTCCATCCAATTGTGACAGGGGCCATATATATTTACTAAACTAAATTCCATCCCTAATTCTTTAGAAAAAACATCTTCCATTAAGACTGCTTCCCTCCTCCAAATATTTATTAGCTTCATCAATCTACAGTTTATTCCCATAGTAATGCTTCTAGATCTACCTTGAACCTCTAGTGCATGGAAATTCCTTCTCGGACTGATGGCTTCCAAAAGCACAATAATATGGGCACTGACCCCGTGTTTCTCTTGAAGAAATATCACATCTACCTTCTCTAATTCTAAAAGTCTAACAAGGGCTATTTTTTTGACAGGGATAGCCACTTCATTGGGAAACTGGAGCCGGGTTGCCTCTTTCTCTGAGAACCCCATCAAGTGATAATTTTCTAACTTCTGTAACATCCATACTAGTCTTATAGATAGCTTTCTATATATAGGAATTTCTACCTTGAGAGGATTTTGGAACCTTTGGAGGGGATGAGAGACCTATTCCTCGACCTGCAGCTATGGGTTGTTTAGCTAAAGATCTTAGATTATATATATGGCTTGCATTAGATTCAAAATAGGCATCCTCCCTAGTGAGCATAGATACATGGGATGCAACATGAATGGTAGGGAAAGAATTTGGGCAACATACATGGACAAATTATGAGGGACAAGCAATCAAACTTAAATCACAAAGAGAGAACAAAAACTCAACATTCTAAGCATGATATGACATAGATGAATTATTCAAATTATAAGGTTCAAGGGATCAGAAAGAGAAATCAGTTTTTAGAGGAAGAGCAATTTTTGATGCACGAGGTCAAGTTACCCTTGGTGATAGAGGATGGGAAGAGGAGAATTGTTTCCTTTTTTCCACGTCCATCCATTTTGGTAAACGAACTAAGCTCTTTGGTGGCGTCTAATTCATGTCGTTTGATCCAGATCCATTCCCTTATTTTCCACCCATAAACTCCTCTACAACTTTATCTTTTGCAAGAAGAGGGCATTCCTTGTATAGAATACCAACTTCATGACATCTCATACATCTAAAAGGAACCCCTTCATAATCCAATTTCTATAATCTATTAATTCCCCTCCATTGTAGCTTCAAGATTTCCACCAACCCTTCTCTGGTATCAAGATGAACCAATATGTGAGAAAAATCCATCTTTCTAGATTCAAAAAAGGATTTATCATAATCTAAAATAACCCCAAGATTATTCCCTATACATCTGAAAACATCTTCAATCCATAATTGTAGTGGAAGTCTAGGAATTCTAACCTAGATTGGTCTTACCCCCCAACTGCTCTCTCTCTGGATCGAATATAGGTGACCATCTCTTTAGCATAAATGGAACCATTTCAATATGCTAATATTTTGTCAATACCCATGAAGCATGTTCTAGCCTATTGAAGCATAATGCAAACCATCTCCTGGTCATAGTCACTACAATCGACAAATTTTCCAATACCTGGCCCCAAATCTCTGTGACCCATTTCTTCAACCGCATCGACGAGTAATTTCTCTCATGAACCCTTCATACTAGTACATGATCTGCTGTATCCATGACTTCATCCAAATTGATTCCCTCCTCTAGAACTAACAATCTCCCTCTTTCTATGACTTTAGTGCTCTTATATTTCTTCTTTCTCTTCTTCTGAGGGCCCTCATTTGGATTACCAATATCTTTTGAAGATGTGTCTAAAGATATGCTAACCCTAGCTTCCGACTATTGACAATCAGAACTATTAACATGGATGCCTACAATGCAACCCGAGGTATGTGTTGAGGATGTATCCCATAGTTCCTAATTTATGTGTGTTGTATCAATGTTCTGTGCTTGGCCACTTTCCACTGAATATTGAACCCTAGAGGGGCCTAAGCCAAAAAAATATTCAGAAATTCCAGGGTTCCCATCCTATATGAGAGGTCCATAATAATTTTCATCTATCAGGCTAAGGTTGATACACATCTCCATAAAATGTAGCGAGGACGAGGATGGAATCGAGAATTCTATTTTCTGTTGAATAAAAGGGTCCATGATATTCCCTGTACACTGGTACCCTAGCAAGTTTTGTCTAGTTTCCAACTGTAGGGTTTCAAATTAAAGGGATGTAGGGCCTCCATAAACTGCCTTCGGCGAAACCCTAGATTCGTCGACCTGTACATCCAGTATCTTAGCTGCTCTCGGTGACTTCATTTCGACATGCTGGGGTGGAGATTTTGTCTAGATTGATACATAGTCATAGGGATCTTCTGAGTAATCTACTAGTTCTTCATCCATCCCAGCTGTTAACACCCAGGTTGTCCTCTTTGACTCCCAAGAGGATACGGCCGGGGTAACCACTAACCAACTTTGGGCTGCAGCTTCTAGCCCAGCTGCAGTCAGAGAGGGCTCTCTCTATGTGGTATGGTCACTGCTTGCAGTGAAGGGTTTAGGCTAGGTAG
>APFE030029155.1:1757-42992 GCA_000404065.3 Pinus taeda
AAAAAAAAAATAAAACCTTTTTCTT
Source organism: Pinus taeda (assembly GCA_000404065.3). Lineage (NCBI taxonomy): Eukaryota > Viridiplantae > Streptophyta > Pinopsida > Pinales > Pinaceae > Pinus > Pinus taeda. The sequence goes on from APFE030029155.1 coordinate 1,783, forward strand.
TTCTCTTTTAAAAAAAATAAAAAAAAATAATGATGATGCATGTAAAGCTTTCAAGAGATGTTCATTTTCAGAAAATTGCTTGCAAAGAAACTAATAGCCAGTTTTTGAAACAAAACACAACAACCTAACAAGGCAAAAGAAAAACATGATTTTCATGCAACCATGTAAGCTGAGTTCTCACGAAAATAAGGAAAAATGAGGGGCTACAAGCGAGATATTTTCAACATGAAGTGCAAAAGCTGATATAACCACTAGGAGAAGATAAAAAATTTGATGATAACAGAACTGGGTATGTAAATCATCAATCCCACGGGAGGTTTGATAACACAACAAGAATGAAATGTGAAATCGGAAAGCAATGGCAAACAACCGAAGGACGAGACACTACCAGCCAGTTACCAATTTAACAGACTCTCAGAAGGCATACACAGGGCAAAAACCAGATCCAAGCAACAGAGGCTGACCAACAGGCTTATAAACAGATCTGACCAGTGTGGCGCGGCTGTGGGCCTGCAACTCACGCTAAACAGAGTGTAGCGCGAGTTGTCCGAAAGCAGATCGCGCCCAGTAGCGCGATTGGTCAGAGGAAAAGTGCGCTGGCAGGAAACTGACAGGGAAAAAATACAGAGGCGCGACTGTGAGCCTGAAACCCATGCTAAACAGAGTATAGCGCGTGCTGTATGAAAGCAAATCGTGCCCAGTAGCGCGACTGTTCAGAGGAAAAGCGCGCTGGCGCGAGCTTGCTAGATAAAAAAAAAGAAAAAGGAACTAAACAGAGCCAGTGAATGAAGGATACCAAGAGCAGTAGGCAGAGAAATTGTTCAGACAAGGAAATGACAGCAAAAAGACATGCAAAACAAGACCTATACCATCCAGTTTGTAAATCAACCCGGAGATGGACTGAAGGGGCGTTGATCTACTTCACTTCCGCATGGCGGAAGTGTTTCGAAGGCTGCCTGGCCACTCTTCAGACTCCGTCCTTGATTTACAAAATCAGACAATATAGCTCAAACAATCAATAGACAAACTCCCCAGCGGAGTCGCCAATTTGTTGCGGAGGTAAATCCCCTTTGCGGACAGAGGTGGATCCCACTAGCCCCACAGGGGTCTAGCAACAATCAATCACGCTGCATGCAAGTTCCTAACTATACAATTTAAAAAGTCGATCTGGGAGACCAACCTGGGATCCAACGCTTGTTTGTTGTGGGAGAAGTGTCGCTCCTGTCCTCTAGCTCTGGCAGGTCGCTATCCACGCATAGACACCTGCACAAATGAAGAACAACCCACAAACAAGCATACAATCCAAAATCGTACAGCTATATAACAGTCAAGCAAGATATAATCCACATATTACCAGTAGAACACATGAATGGAACCATAATAACAGTCGCTTATCATTAAGTAGAAATGAGAGAAGAAATTACAACCACTTAAGGCTTGACGCTGTAAAACTCCTCTAGCTGGGTGGGCAGTCAGTCTGACACGTCTTGCAAAGTCACTTTCTCTCTCCACAATCCGGCAGCATAACCTTTCTTTCAACTCTTAGCTCAAAAAAAACTATCTCTCTCACACTAGCTTGTTCACTCTTTTGCTTTAGCCTCCAAAAACTAGCCTGTTCATTATGGGGAGACAGGCTTTTATAGATAAAGGGAGAGGAGATATGCATTGTATGTGGACACATTCTGAGTTTTGGTAATGTCTCATAATAGCCATTGCCTTGGATAGAAAAGCCGAAGCCCGACTGCTTTTATGGGCTTTTTCCTTCAGGGAACTGAGTGAGCCACAAGGGGAAAAAGCATTCTAGCATGCGCTGGCCAAAAATCATGCCCAAATTGTGTGGCGCGGGCCGTGCTCTGGGACAGAGCGCTTATGGGCGCGCCCTCTTTGTAAGGACTGAGCCATTGGCGCGGGGTAATACACTGTGGACCCGCGCTAATGGGAACAAGGCATTTTCCAAGGTTAATCTTCAGAGGGTGTCTTCAGGGTTATTGAACTTCATACTGAGGAGGCCTCAATGCAAGTGTTTTCAAGTTATGTCACTAGTCACAGGTCCGTAAATGTGTCCTCCAATGTGTGACAGTGGGGGTGCGACAAGGACGGTGACCAACGGTGACAAATTACTGCGTAACACGGCCTTAAAGAAAGCAGGCCTATGATATCAAAAGAACATTCACGGAGATTAAAGCTAAAAAAAACCCACTAAGGTTACAACTTTACAACCAATATCTTAAGATGGCCCCCACAAATCAGCAAAGGTTGATGTCTGCCTATGACATCAAGGAGGGCAAGATAATTTTGAGTCATTTCAATCCCAAAGTGCAGCAACCACAATCAACAGCTGATTACATTAGGACAAATCTGGAGGTCATGGCCAAGGATATTCATCCTATGGACTAGATCGAGTTGTACAAACAGACTAGAGAGATGGTATACTCCACACTAGCTGATAAAGCTATGCTAGCTCATAGATTGCAAAACTTGGAGAACACCTCTGCCCAGCTAGATTTGGAGAAGGCTTCCTCTCTAGCCAAGGACAATAGGATCAAATCCTTGGAAGAGATTATCATTGAGCTAGGACATGACCCAAAGGATGCCAAGGGAATCAAGGCATTAATGAAGAAAAAAGAGGAAGATAATACTGCCCTGAGGAAGCAGCTGAAATTGCCTCCTACTATGCATCCTCAAACAACAGAAGTGGTCCAGCGGAATTCAGAGGAAGAAATGATGGAGCTGCTCTTGAAGCTAAATGAAAGGTTAAATGATACTGAGCAAGCATTGGAGATAGCGTTGAAAGAGAAGCAGGGACAGTCGACCTCCCAACCACCTGAAGTAGCTCCAACAATCACAACTGCCCCTCCTATAGTTACAACAACAGTGTATCCCACTGTTCCGGCATCAACAATAGAAATAATCGCGGGTACCTCAACAATAGCTACAACAACAACAGTCAGCAGTATTGGCATGACCACAAAGGAGTTAATAAAAGCTATGGAGGAATTAAAACTCCAAATATCAGAATTGAAAGAGGCCAAAGAGAAATTGGCAAAATTAGAAGTGAGTTATGATAAATCCAAGATGACTGTGGCAGAAAAGATAAGAGAGGTTAAAACATTAGAGAACAAGGTGAAAGCATTGGAAAAGGACCTCTCTTTAGATAATCCTCTGGGAGAAATCAAAGGCATTTTGTGGGTAACATCAATCAATCCATTTGTAATGTGTGGAGATATATTCAGGTTATATATGAGCAGATTGACTTGATAGCAGCAACCTAAGTGGAAATTCAAAAGGCCAGAATTTTATTAGGACATATGCCCGAACAGGCCAACAGGCTGATACATTTTTTGAACACCAAGACCAGTGAAGAACTAGCAGCACTGGACATTAGAGACATGACAGGTACCATTCTAACAATCAAAAGAGTTCTGACCATGAGAACCCTGATGAAAAATTTGGAGAGGAGGTGCCACGACATGCAGGTGGAAATAGATTCTTTTACAGAAAGATTTGCAGTTTTGCATGAGAAGGGCTTGCCCAGTTTGTTGGGGAATAATGAACACCTGATGAGACAGGTTGAGTATGCACACAAGTTGAATAAACATACTGCTGATCAAGTAAATGCATCATCAAGTACTTCAGGAGAGAAGGTCCTTCCATCTGGCCAAACCCTCTATAACAACTTGGAAAATCTATTTTATATTGAACATGAAGTGAAACATTTGTTCACCATTCAGCCCAATTTCTACAGGTACATAGATGCTGATGAGACTTTAAGAAAGCTACAAAGACATAAGTTACCATAAGAGAAGTGGTGGCAAAGCATGTTGGAAATTCTATAGACATATTTCTGGTATCTGTTATATCCTCGGTAAATCGAAAATTTTGGTACCATGTACCATAAAGCGGAGAATAGGAATGGATGAGAGTCATGTGGGGCAACAATGTATCAAATCAGAATTAAAAACACCCGAGAAAGATAGCGCAGTAGCGCGGAATATTAGTGGAAAACAACTACTAGCCGACTCACCAAGCCTGTAGTCAGCATATCTCACCAACTGAGCAACCAGCACAACAGAATTTACTTCTTCATTTATTTCTCCCTGTTTTCAAGATCATTTATTTCTCCTTTTAAATAGGTAGAATGAGTTATTGCTAGATATTATCTCTTTGAGATATTTTGTAATATTTTTGCATAAATACCTCCCCAATCAAAGTATTCGGGGTTGGTGATGCATTTCTCAGACTGCACTGTAACTCTGAAAATTTTCTGAATACAAAACCTATTGGAATCCATTATTGCTGGACTTTCTAGATGTGGAATTGATAATAGAGGACTTGTTACAGAATTCTTGAATCAAAATATGGATCAATGAGTACCCTTATATCTCTTGTTTTATAGTTTTCTTGTCTACTATGTCATCTATGTTTCATGATTTGAATAATAAAGAAAAAGGTTAACTCAAAATTTTCTTAACTGCACTCTGTGTTCAGTCTTTGTTATTCTCTATGTTTTCTTCAGAATTAGCATAAACAATGAATTCTTAACTGCTCCTATTTCCCCTGATTCTATCATATTGGTTACATGCTAAGAAATCCTTAATTTCTTCTTGGTCATAATCATTCACCTTCCCTCTACCTATATGATGAAGGATTCTTAACTGCTCTTCACCTGTTAGAGTCCATTCCATCTGATTCCAGCCTTTTAAATTGTTTCATATTTGACTACCTTGATCTGTGGTGCCATCCTCTGTTTAAGAATCCATATCCAGTAGTTCAGCCTCATATACTCCATTAGCCAAATGGACTGAACTTCTTAGACCTACACCCCTGTTCTATTGAATATCACCATCCAAAATCAAACAAAACCCTTGTACTTCATAATTAGCCTAATATACCTCAAAACAAAGCTAAATTATAAAGAGAGAGCCCTCTCTAGATGCAGATTGGCTAGAACCTGCATCTAAAAGATTGGTCTGTGGTTACCTCGGCCATATTCCCTTTCCTACAACTTTTGGGAACAACTTGAGTGTTAACATCATTGGCGACTCCACTGGGATTCAGAATAATTGTTTGTTACTGTTGTTTATTTTTAAAGCTACAGATGGAGCCTAAAGTTAGGCAGGTAGCCGTTGAAACTACTTTTGCTATGCAATTGCAGGAGTAAATAAAAGCTGCTTCAGTCTATCTCTAGTCTAGTTTTAGGCTTTGAACAGTTCTCTCAAATACTTGATCAGTCCCTTGTTTCAATAGATCTTTAGGAAAATTTGAAACTCCCATATTTAAAACTTCCTAGGAAGATATTGTCAAAAGTTGTATCCTTTAGATATTTCAAGAAAAACCAAAAAATATATTCAGAAGCTGGCTCCAAAGAAAAAGATCCGTTACACTAGATCAAATCCAGATCCAAATCCCCCAACTGTGTTTCAAAATCCTAATCTGATTCCCAAAAAGTTTAGAAGCCAGTAGAGCCAAGAACATTCTACTAGTTCAACCCTTGACATATATCAGCAGAACCTTACCCAATCTAAGCTTACTCTTGGAAAAGCACCAATCCTTTCTGCCATTACTGTTGTCTCTCCTAGTTCACCATAAGCACTTTAGACCATCTTTTTCACTCCCCCATCCACAACACATATTTCAACTAGTATCCCTGCTCTTCCGGCTGTTACACTTATTTCTACAAAAATGGCAAACCGATATGCTCCCCTGCAATTACCTGCAAATCCAGGGGCTATGCCTCAAGATTATCAAAGTAAAATTACTTATTTTGATGGTACTGTCACTTACACAGCTCAATAACGCACCAAGAAAATGATGGATTATTTTGAAAACTATGAGATTGATGATGATGATGTAAGAATGAAAGTCTTTGTCCAAAGCTTAACTAGAGATGTTAGAACCTGGTTTAGAGCACTCCCTGCAAACACTATCCATGATCCAGACACTCTTTATCAGACCTTCTTAAATATATGGGAAAAGAAAAAAGATCCTCTCAATATTTTATCAGAATATGAATACTTAAAGAGAGGTCCACAAGAAACTGTTCAAGATTACTGCACTAGATTTAATAATGTATACAATGCTATTCCTCAGAATCTCAGACCTCCACCATACTTGGCCTTGATCACATTCCCTGATGCATTTGACTCTGACATGGCATATCAACTTAGGGAAAGAGCTCTTAGAAGCCTAGAAGAAATGCAGAGTATTGCTGTCAATGTTGAAGCCAATCTGATTTCTAAACGAGCTAGAGCTAGGACTGAAAGGAGAGTACTTTTAAAGGAAGAACCCTCTGCTTTTGAACAAAAATTGGATGCTATCATTAAGGGAATGGATAGACTTGGGGATAGGGTAGAAACGATTGAAAGAAAATCATCTTGGGATGGTCAACCAAGTAATGCTGGAAGAAATCCAAACTTTAGAAAAAACCAGAACCCTAACATTGCAAAGGCTGGCCCTAACCAAAGTATTAGACCTCCATTCCAAGAAAACTATGCTGAAGATTCAAATTCTAGTGAGTCCACAGAAGAAACTCAAATTAACTTAATGGGTCTCAATAGTGAACAATAAAATTTCTTAACCCAAGAAGACCAAGAGGCCAACACTCTCAGTCAATTCCAAATTCAATCAGGGGAATCATTTGATTTTAGGGAGGGATATGACACAACCATCTATGAAGTTCAAAAACAATATAATCTGAGAAGTAGGAGAATAGATGTCCCTGATGACAATAAACAGAAAGAAACCAAGCAACCTACCAAAGCTAAAATCAAGAACACTCCTATACAAACTCCTCCTAAATCAGTGCCTAACCCAAACAGTCCAACAGTTGAAGATGTTTCAGATAAACAACAACCAAATAAATAGTTTTTAACTTCCATTCCTTCCAAAGAAGTTGTGGTAGAACCTCCACAAATTGTCATAGAAACAACTTCAGCTCATGATAACATTCCTGCAAAGAGGTAGATACAAAAAATGCAACAGGAAAAGAAAACCTTGCTGCCCAAAATGCAAAAGTTCAAACTAAAAAACCTTTCAACCTTGAGACCGAAATAGGCAAGTTAAAGATAGCCATTCCACTATCAGAACTGGCTAAGCATCATGTTTATAGGGAATAAATCAGCAGATCACTTCAAAATTCAGAAAATAGAGACGTAGTAAATGTCTTTGACGACCAACCTGAATTAATTTTTGGCCCTGAAGTAAATGGAAAGTCGGTAGGTTGAGGGGTTCCTCCTTTCTATGTAAGTCTGAACATTCATGACAAGATACTCCATAATGCAATGTTTGATTCTAGTGCTTCTCATAATTTAATACCCAAATCTGTAATGGAGAAATTAGACCTAGATATTACCAAGCCATACAAAGACCTGTTTTCTTTTGATTCAAGCCAGGTTAGATGTCTAGGACTAATCAAAGACTTATGTGTATTATTAGTCCAATACCCTGCCAAAACAATTTTAATGGATGTGGTGGTAGCTGATATTCCACCCAAATATGGAATGCTATTGTCTAGGTCCCCGGGAGCAAAACTGCAAGGATCATTACAGTTGGACATGTCCTATGTTACCATTTCAGTATTTGGGCAACCAAAGAAGTTATATAGAGAGACTTTAATGAAGTATGTGGTAAGTAGTCAGGAGAAACCCCATAATTTTCCCATCTATTGCATTCATTCTGATATGGACTCCTTCATCCTATACAATGGTGAAATTTACCCCCTAGCTGATGTCAAGGCTTTGGATTTAGAGCAGAAAAAATTCATAAAAGAAAAATCTAGTGCTCGCATTCAAGAAATCTCCGAGGATAACTATACGTCAGACCAACAAGAAAAACCAGCTGAAAATAGAGAAGTGTGTCTGCCCATAAAACAAATCATTCAGACTCCAAATCCTGACTATGAACATGAAACCCTTTGGTATTTGGAATTTGATGGATCAGTCAATAAATTAGGAGCAGGGGTAGGAATCTGGGTGCATAATCTAGAAAATAACCATGCTGAAGGTCATGCATACAGGTTGAATTTTAGATGCACTAATAACATGGTTGAGTATGAAGCCCTCTTGCTAGGACTCAAATTGATCAAAAGATTTGGAGCAATGAGGGTATCAATTTTGGGAGACTCTGATTTAGTTATTCAACAAATGAAAGGAAATTTCCTCACAAATGATCTCAGATTAATATCTTATAGAGGGGAAACACTTGAAATACTCAATACCTTTCTAGAAACACAGCTTGCCAAAATTCCAAGGAAACACAATTTACATGCTCACAGTTTACCCACGGGATTAATCCCTTCGGAAGACATTTTTGATTCTAATGATATTTCAAGGAAGCCCAAAATGCACCCTCTAAGTGCAGAGATTGTGGACTATAACATAGGAACTGAACAAATTCCTAAAATGATAAAGCTGTCAAAAACCTTACCTCTTGACCAGAAGCTTAAATATGTTGAACTGTTCAAGGAATTTCAGGACGTTTTTGCATGGAGCTATGAGGATCTTAAATATTATGATACTTTTGTGATTCAACATACAATACCCCTCAAAGAAAATCAAAAACCTTTCAAGCGAAAAATCAGAAGGGTCAACCCTGTACTCCTCCCTCTAATTGAAAAATAACTCAAAAGAATGTATGAAGCTGGGATAATTGCACCCATTAGATTTTCAGAATGGGTCTCCAATTTAGTGCCCACTAGGAAGAAAACATGAGAAATTAGACTATGTGTTGATTTGAGGAATTTGAATAAAGTCTCTTTAAAAGACCACTACCCCTTACCTAAGATGGATCACATTTTACAAAGGGTAGTAGGTGCCTCTAGAATTTCACTTTTGGATGGGCTTTCAGGCTTCAACCAGATTCTAGTTTACCCTCATGATTAAGAAAAAACTGCCTTTACAACACCTTGGGGAACTTTCAAATATGTGAAAATGCCATTCGGACTCAAAAATGCAGGGGCCACCTTCCAGCGTGCAATGGACATAGCTTTTGCTAAAGAAATTCATGACTTCCTGGTCATATACCTAGATGATCTCACTACATTTTCTAAATCAGATCAACAACACCTAGAGCATCTGAGGCAAGTGTTTTTAATCTACAGAAAATATGGTATACCACTAAATCCAAAGAAGTCATTATTTGGCTTAGAAGAGGGTAAACTGCTAGGTCACATCATCTCAAAAGAGGGCATTAGAATTGATCCAGATAGAATACAGGCCATCTTGCAAGTTCCTCACCCAAGAAATATCAAATAACTTCAAACTTTCCTAGGAAAAATCAACTTTTTAAGAAGATTCATACCTAATCTAGCCGAATTAATCAGATTAAGCATTTGAAGAAATCAAAATGGCTTTAACCAAAACACCAGTCCTTACTAGCCCACAATTAGACAAAGACTTCATAATCTTTTCATTTGCATCAAAACATACTATTGCTGTTGTTTTGCTACAGAAATATGATCAAGGATGCAAAAAACCCATAGCCTTCTTTAGCAAAGCACTGAGGGATGCACCTCTAAAATACCCAATCATGGAAAAACAGGCTTATGCACTTGTAAAAGCTATTAAGGACTTCAGAGTTTATATCTTATACTCTCATGTAATAGCTTATGTGCCAAATATTGTTGTCAAAGATATCCTAACTCAGGGAGGAATTGAAGGCAAACGTGGCAAGTGGATAGCTAACATTTTGGAATATGACATTGAAATTAAACCAACAAAGCTGATAAAAGGACAAGGATTAGCTAAACTTATGGCTGAAACTAATTTTCAAGCCCTTGATATCATTGAGCTGGATAATGAACAGGAGATGGCGACTCCACAGATCAATCAAGCCTTTTTACAATCACCTTGGTATGTTGATATAATTTATGTATTGCTAAACCTACATGCTCCTCCAGGGTTATCCAGAACTAAGAAAAGCTTTTTGAAATTGAAAGCTTCAAAATTCTGTATTTTAGATGATGCTTTATTTTGGAAAAATCATGAAGGCATTTTACTGAATTGCTTAACAAAGGATGAAACTGACAAAGTGCTGAAAGAACTTCATGCAAGGGATTGTGGTGGACAATTGTACTGGAAATCAACTGCTGATAAAATCATAAGGGCTGGATTTTATTGGCCCACCCTATTTTCTGATGTGAAAAAATTTGTTACTTCTTGCCATAAATGTAAAATTTTTGGAGGCAAGAGGAAGCTTTTGCCTCTACCCCTTAAACCAATTTCCATTGAAAGACCATTTCAACAATGGGGTTTATATTTTATTGGAGAAATTCATCCATCCTCTTCTGGCCAACAAAAATGGATCTAGACTGCCACAAACTATTTCACCAAGTGGATAGAGGCCATCCCTTGTAGGCAAGCCAATGATTCAATGATCATGCAATTCCTAGAAACCAACATCCTATCCAGATTTGGCTGTCCTAAAAAGATTATAACTGACAATGTTGCTGCTTTCAAATCCAAGAGAATGATTAATTTCTGTCATAAGTACCACATTACCTTAGGCCACTCCACAACCTATTACCCTCAAGGTAATGGTTTAGCTAAGTCATCCAATAAGAGCCTGATCAATATCATTAATAAAGTATTGGAAGAAAACAAGAAAAATTGGCATAAGAAGCTTATCAATGCACTATGGGTAGACAGATTGACTACAAAGAGATCCATTGGAATGAGCCCCTCTGAATTGGTTTATGGCATGGAGGCTATTTTTCTTACATCTTTAGGAGTCCCTGTGATGAATTTGCTACAAGAAGTGCAGGCAGAACCCAATGACATTCAGAGAAGAATAAATCAGACTATTCATTTGCAGCAGACCAGAGAGGAAGTATATCAAAGATCTCAAGTGCTACAAGAACAACTCAAGAAGATATTTGATAAGAGGACTAAGGTAGAAGACTTTTATATTGGAGATAAGGTTTTGAAATGGGACTCCAGGAGAGAAGATAAAGGAAAACATGGGAAGTTTGACTTCCTATAGAAGGGGCCTTATGTTATTCAAGCTTTGCAAAAAAATAACACTTACTTTTTGAAGAATCTGGATGACACAGAAGCAGAGGGAGGGCCAGTTAATGGCCGAATAGTCAAGCACTATTTTGATCTGGCTGTTTGAGGTATTTTTGTCTTAATCTGTACATACTTTATATTTAATAATGTCTAGGCTCGGATTGGCAAACAAATTTGATGAAGTTGAAGCCCAAAGAGAAGGCCCTAAGATTCACAACTACGACTGTCATAAGTATAATAAAGCAACCAACAGAAACATATTTCAGAGCAAAAACAGAGGTGTAATTGTTTAGATCAGCTCATGAGAGATGTGTATATCTTACATGGTCCTCTGAACAGTTTGTTCACTTACAGTAAAGGAAAATTTCATAATGCAGCAAGAATTGTACATAAGGCCATCTGACCTGCTGTTCTTGACTTTTCATCAAGAAAAGCCATCCCCAAGTGAAGCCACTGTTAGGTTCCTATACCAGTAGGTGTCATTTTTCATGATTGACATTGAAGAGCCCTAATATGTTCATACTTTTGGCTGGTTGCAAAGGTTTTCCATATTCCCAAGAAATCAAAAAAGTTAAAAAATGTAAAGAGGGTATGCCCTAAAAGAAAAATCAAAGGGAAAGAAAAATGAAATGGTCAAGAAAATGAAAGAAATGGACCCCAAAAAAAGGACCATGAAAGTGTGCAAGTCCAAAATGCCACTACTGTTCTATTTTTGCAAAAATCTGATGGTGGACAACTTGTTCATTTATGCCACCATGGATGGATGGCCAAACAGTTTAATCTTGGCTAGTTCATGTTTGAATTTACTTGTCTTAGAGATAGAGAAATAATACCTGTCCAAACTGTTCAATCTTGTTAGTTAAATAGATAGGTAGAGAAGCAAAGGAGCTCAACTGCTAAATCTGAGCCCTTGGAGGTGATAAGGGTAGATATAGATATGATTCCAATGAAAAGAAAAGAAGATTAAAAGGGTCTGCTAGTCCAAGTGCACCCATAGAAAAAGAAAAAAAAATGTTAGGTACAGTAGGCTGGGTAGGCAGTTTTGGTGTTGCAGAAGCATACTTATGGTTAATTTTGTCTCTCAAAGATGTTCATCTTATTGTTATCATAAGTACCATGGCAGCTGTTTGATTATAAATCAAGTGAGGCATGACTAACTTCCCTTCACACTTCTCCCAAAATCACTTACTAACCTCCCCCCAAGGATATTGAGATCTGCTCAATACTCCTAAATCACTCCATTTCACAAAAAAGCCTGAGTAAAATAACATTCTTGCTTTAGGCAAAGAAGCCACATTTCTTGTGTAAAAACCCTCTTTCATCCCCTTAGCCTAATGTTTTAAACATTCTAAACTTAGCGCTTTCCTTTCAAAAATTTCATATTAACAATTGACTTTATTATTTAAAAACCCACGCAAATATACCCCTCCTGTATTATGTTTATAATAAAAAACCCACTTATTAATATTTCCCATTCTAGGTTATATAACCACATTCACTATGTTAGGGATTAGTAGATCCATTTGGGATTTATTAATAACCCGCCGCGCGACCAAAAACATTAAAAAACTGTGATTTAATTGATCGGGTCCCGCACCATAACCCTCCATCGCCTCCGAAGAGCGCCAACTGTTCGATCGACGCCCTCCCATCGAACGACTCCAGTTCATATTGCTAGCCTCCGTCCACCGAAGTTTACCGCCCGGAGAGTCGGCAGTATTACCGCCGTACCAGGGACACGCGGCACTCTCTCGCCATGCTCGCTACCCCTCCGACTGAAACTGCCTTAGCTCATAAGCGGTGTGGGCCGATACCACTTACCTCCCTCCCGCTGACCCCGCCAGATGACGTCATCACCACGTCATCGGCACGTCACCTCTACTACACGACAAACTATCCCCTCATGCTGACATCATCTGACCAAAAAGCGCCAAAAGCCCTGCGAAAGCCAATTTTGTTAAAAACCATGGGAAAGTGTCATTTTCACCATTTTTACTGTGAAGCCATCTACATGCAAATTACGTCCAATTGAGTGTGAAGCACATCCAATCCGCCACCCGGCCAAACAAAGTCTAGCATCCTACTCCGTAGCTCATTGGTCAGCCTGTCAAGTACCTGGTTTGCCTTTAAAAACAGGTATTTACCGCAATTCATCTCCCGAATCAGTAATTTCATTTCTAGCTCTGTAAATTGTACCCACAGAGACAAATTCAAGAAAAATTCAGTATGTAGCTCTCAAACAAACACACCCAAAACTGCTGTCTGGCCCATTTTCTTCGCATAAGCCGACCCCCTGTTTGATAACACAGTAAACAAAAATGGAAGCTCCGGTGGCCCTGAATGTCACGCCCTTCAATGCACCTCATAAGGACCATAATTGGTTGCCTTTGGCTGACAGAGATTTTCAAATCAAAGAGTTAACTGGAGACATGAACCACCTCCAGGCATTTTGCCGAGTTAGAAACAGTCATCTGAGTGACTCTGATTTCTATGGAATATGGGAATCCAATCTTCCCAGATATTACCTTCCCTCAGTCAATGTCTTTCTTGATATTATCCACCATTGCTGTGCCAATTATGACCCTATCACCAGAGCAGTCATAACCCCATACCAAACTGTCCTCTTCTACATAACTGCTGAATCTATCAATGAGATGTTACACTTCCATCCCACTTAGCCTATGGCTCCTCTTTCCATGGGATTCTTGCTTGACCAAGGTTCTAAATTGCCCCAATCAGAGATAAATTGTATTTCACAAATGTTCATGAGGCCAGATCGCCAGCCCTAAAGCCCACCTCCATATTTTCATGTCTGGTTCAACGAAATAGGACAACTCTTAGTTGATATGATATCCTTCATCTTGGGTTTTAAAACCAGTGAGTTTGTTGTTGAGACCACCTTAGTTTTGCTGTCAATATTTACCCCGGGACAACCCCCTGCTGTTAAGTATGACTATGCAACCTTTATTGCTAACAAAATCAATGAGCAGTTCATAAGTTTGGACAGGGAAGGAGTCTTTAAGTACACCTTATTCATATACCACCTTTTCTTATATTATCATCCAGATAGCTTTTCATTTCCCATCAGAAAATTAGATTCCAAAGGAGAAAGGAGGTATGTGATCTTTTGGACCTTAGTCTTCCACAATGTACATGAATCCCCTTATAGCTATTATGAATTCATTGACCTGTTCATACATCCAACCACCACTTTATTGGTAGGAGCTCCTCCTCCTAGGCTCTCTGCTAATATAAAGAAGATTTTACAGCTTTCCAGACAATACAAGATAGGTGACTGGTACTTGTACCAAAATCACACTGAAATCAGGATTTATGGCTGTGAACTGTGCCCCTACAAGCTACCCAAATTTGTACCTATGAGACTATTTGCACTGGAATACTTCCGGCAGCTTATCAATGCATATTTAACCCATTTTTGCAGTGCAAAGAAAAAGGCACAACTGAGAATTAAAACCCAATTAGGCCCTTTTTTCCTCAATAAAAGAGAGGCACGAGAAGATGTTGATAGAATATTGGGGGAAGAACTTAAATTGAATAAAAGTTTCTGGTGGGTACCTTATGACCCAAACAACTTTATAAGTGACAGAAAAGTAAGAAATAGGCTATCAGCTTATATACACCATAGAATCCCTAATTTTGAACAATATGCTAATCAAGATGACTGGGTAGAGGGTACATTAGTAGAACAAATTACTGAGCAAGAAAAGATGGAGAGGGATATGAAATACCTTGAAAAGACCCTTGAACTGGACTCTTTTGGACGGGTATCCTTCAAGCTACCTCCACAAGTAGGAATTGGCATGTCCTCTGTTGGAACTTCTCAGCAATCTGTTCAAGAAGCCAGCACAGGGATCTCAAAGGGCAAGGAAGTAGCAAAAACAGATCAACAAGAAATGACAGAACAACAAGAGAAAATTCCTCCAGTACAAACAAAAGCAGCAGAGGTACCTGCATTACAAACTCCTCTAAATGAGGAAAAAGGCGAAAAGAGAGATAGGGAAGACCCCACACCCATGAGTGGGCCGACAGAGCAACCGGGTGCAAAGAGACAAAGATTAAATCCTCACTATGAAGAGGAAATCTTTGAGGAAACAATGGATAGTTTGAGAGGGGAAATGATAGCCAGCCAACAGACATCCCCGGTGGTAGACACATCTACTAGCTCACACATGCAAGAGCTAGAGAGGCAACATAGTGTGGAAGTTTCATCCACTCGTCCTCAAAGCAAGTAGGCCTCTGATATCAAAATAACATTCACGACGATTAAAGCTAGAAACGATCGACTAAGGGCACAACTTTACAACTAATATCTTAAGATGGTCCCCACAAATAAGCAAATATTGATGTCTGCCTATGACATCAAGGAGGGAAAGATAATCCTGAGTCATTTCAAGCCCAAAGTGCAGCAACCACAATCAACAGCTGATTACATTAGGACAAATCTGGAGGTCATGGCCAAGGATATTCATCCTATGGACCAGATCGAGCTGCACAAATAGAATGGAGAGATGGTATACTCCACACTAGCTGATAAAACTATGCTAGCTCACAGATTGCAAAACTCCTTAGAGAACACCTCTGCCCAGCTAGATTTGGAGAAGGCTTCCTCTCTAGCCAAGGACAATAGGATCAAATCCTTGGAAGAGATTATCATTTAGCTAGGACATGACCCAAAGGATGCCAAGGGCATCAAGGCATTAATGAAGAAAAAAGAGGAAGATATCACAGCCCTGAGGAAGCAGCTGAAATTGCCTCCTACTATGCAGCCTCATACAGCAGAAGTGGTCCAGCAGAAGTCAGAGGAAGAAATGATGGAGCTGCTCTTGAAGCTAAATGAAAGGTTAAATGATACTGAGCAAGCATTGGAGACAACGCTGAAAGAGAAGCAGGGAGAGTCGACCTCCCAACCACCTGAAGTAGCTCCAACAGTCACAACTTCCCCTCCTACAGTTACAACAACAGTGTCTCCCACTGTTTCGACATCAACAACAGAAATCACTGTAGGTACCTCAGCAATAGCTACAACAACAGTATTGGCATGACCACATAGGAGTTAATAAAAGCTATGGACGAATTAAAACTCCAAATATTAGAATTGAAAGAGGCCAAAGAGAAATTGGCAAAATTAGAAGTGAGTTATGATGAATCCAAGATGATTATGGCAGAAAAGATAAGAGAGGTTAAAACATTAGAGAACAAGGTGAAAGCATTGGAAAAGGACCTCTCTTTAGATAAGCCTCTGGGAGAAATCAAAGGCATTTTGTGGGCTAACATCAATCAATCCATTTGTAATGTGTGGAGATCTATTCAGGTTATATATGAGCAGATTGACTTGATAGCAACAACCCAAGTGGAAATTCAAAAGGCCAGAATTTTATTGGGACATATGCCCAAACAGGCCAATAGGCTAATATAGTTTTTGAACACCAAGACCAGTGAAGAACTAGCAGCATTGGACATCAAAGATAGGACAAGTACCATTCTAACAATCAAAAGAGTTCTGACCATGAGAACCCTGATGAAAAATTTGGAGAGGAGGTGCCAGGACATGCAGGTGGAAATAGATTCTTTTACAGAAAGATTTGCAGTTTTGCATGAGAAGGGCTTGCCCAGTCTATTGGGGAATAATGAACGCCTGATGAGACAGGTTGAGTACACACACAAGTTGAATAAACATACTTCTGATCAAGTAAATGCATCGTCAAGTATTTTAGGAGAGAAGGTCCTTCCATCTGGCCAAACCCTCTATAACAACTTGGAAAATCTATTTTATATTGAACATGAAGTGAAACATTTGTTCACCATTCAGCCCAATTTCTACAGGTACATAGGCGCTGATGAGACTTTAAGAAAGCTGGAAAGACATAAGTTACCAAAAGAGCAGTGGTGGCAAAGCATGTTGGAAATTCTATAGACATATTTCTGGTATCTATTATATCCTTGGTAAATCGAAAGTTTTGGTACCATGTACCATAAAGCGGAGAATAGGAATGGATGAGAGTCATGTGGGGCAACAATGTATCAAATCGGAATTAAAAACACCCGAGAAAGCCGGGGCAGCAGTGCGGAATATCAGTGGAAAATAGCTACCAGCCGACTCACCAAGCCTGCAGTCAACATATCTCACCAACTGAGCAGTCAGCACAACAACATTTACTTCTTCATTTATTTCTCCCTGTTTTTAAGATCATTTATTTCTCCTTTTAAGTAGGTAGAATGAGTTATTTCTAGATATTATCTCTTTGAGATATTTTGTAACATTTTTGCATAATACCTCCCCAAGCAAAGTATTCAGGGTTGGTGATGCATTTCTCAGACTGTGCTGTAACTCTGAAAATTTTCTGAATACAAAAGCTGTTGTAATCCATTGTTGCTGGACTTTTTGGATGTGGAATTGATAATAGAGGACTTGTTATAGAATTCTTGAATCAAAATATGGATCAATGAGTACCCTTATATCTCTTGTTTTATAGTTTTCTTGTCTACTATGTCATCTATGTTTCATGATTTGAATAATAAAGAAAAAGATTAAGTCAGAATTTGCTTAACTACACTCTATTTTCAGTCTTTGTTATTCTCTATGTTTTCTTCAGAATTAGCATAAACAGTGAATTCTTAACTACTCCTGTTTCCCCTGATTCTATCATATTGGTTACATGCTAAGAAATCCTTAATTTCTTCTTGGTCATAATCATTCACCTTCCCTATGCCTATATGATGAAGGATTCTTAACTGCCCTTCACCTGTTAGACTCCATTCCATCTGATTCCAGCCTTTTAAATTGTTTCATATTCGACTACATTGCTCTGTGGAGCCATCCTCTATTTAAGAAACCATATCTAGCAGTTCAGCCTCATAGACTCCATGAGCCCAATGGACTGAACTTCTCAGACTTACACCCCTGTTCTATTGAATATCACCATCTAAAAATCAAACAAAACCCTTGTACTTCATAAATAGCCTAATATACCTCAAAACAAAGCTAAATGATAAAGAGAGAGCCCTCTCTGGATGTAGATTGGCTAGAACCAGCATCTAAAAGATTGGTCTGTGGTTACCTCGACCATATTCCCTTTCCTACAGCTTTTGGGAACAACCTGAGTGTTAAGAGACCCTACAATCTCAAGTGACTTTTGAGCCATTTGAAAAGTGGGGCATGGAATTCATTGGGCCTATCAACCCTCCTTCAAAACAAAAACAACACTTCATTGTGTGCACTAATTATTTGACTAAGTGGGATGAAACCAAGGCAATTAAGGCATCAACAAAAGAGAAGGTGGTTGAGTTCATAAGGGAGAATATATTCTACAAATTTGGGTACCCTAGAGATCTAGTCACAGACCAAGGCAACCAGTTTACCTCTAGCATCATTGAAGAATTGCTCAGCCATAAAAAAATCAAGCATAGGACCTCCACTCCTTATCATCCACAAGCTAATGGGCAAGTGGAGGTCACCAATAGGGCATTGGAGAACATCTTAACCAAGGTAGTGAGAAGCAACAAGAAGGATTGGGCAGAGAGACTAGTTGAGGCCACCTAGGCCTATAATACAACATGGAAGACCACCATTGGATTTACACCCTATGAGATGGTCTATGGGAAAAAGGATTTGTTGTCCATTGAGTTTGAATATAACACATTGAGGATGGTAGCCCAATTAGATTTGGATCTCAATCATGCACAAAAAGAAAGGTTGTTACATTTGAATGGCTTGGATGAATTCATAATGAATGCCCTCCTACATACAGAGATAGTTCAGATTTAGAGAAAGATCTAGCATGAAAAACACATTAAGGAGAAGCAATTTCAAGAGGGAGATAGGGCATTGTTATATGATTCAAGGTATAAAGACTTCAAGGGCAAGCTAAGGACAAGATGGCTTGGACCTTATGTGGTGGAAAGATGCCATGACAATGGTTTAGTGCAAATCAGAACTATTGATGAAGAAGCCATTCCATTGCTAGTTAGTAAAAATCGATTGAAAATGTACAAGAGGCCTTTATCAAAATAAGTGTTCATAGACAATATCAATAAGATAGTGATGATGGTGGAGCAAGTTCCAGCTCCTCCCTCACTAGGACACTGAAAAATAAAAAAAATAAGGATTCGACTGAAAACCTCCATGAGGCGCCTAAGTCCCTCTTTGGGTTGAAAACCTTGTGAGGTGGCCCAAGGATGATAAAAAATGAAGAAAAAAGAATATCCCTGGGTGAAAACCTTCCTTGAGGTGCCCAGGGCAGATATCTAAGGTGAAAACCTCTTTGAGGAAGCCTAGGTGTTTTTCAAAAAATATATATATAATAATAAAAGAAAAAAAAAACATAATTGTTATTTGCAGGTGGGTGAAAAAGACAAGTAAGGAGAAAAGAGAAGATCCAAAGGGAACCATGCCTCACATATATTCATCTCCTCCACTCCTTACCATGCATCCCTCCATCAATTCTATTGTTTTTCACTTCATTGCTTCAATTCAAGTGAAGATTGTGTTTTCTAATAGAATCACCGCAACCATTACCATCATCCCTGCATCCACATACACTCCTGCTCCCTCTGCCCATTCATTATAGGATCCTCACAGCACCATCCAACAACATGATCAAGAAATTCTAAGGGAGACACCACACATTGCCAAGTGGTAATCTAGGAGCTCCATAACTGCAGCAACATCAACTCTAGGAGCTCCATAGCAACAACAACATTAGATCCAAGAGCTCCACAACAGTAACAACAAAATCAGATCTTCAGTCATAGACACCTGCAAAAGCTAATAAACCATCAACAGACAACAGAGGAGGAAGAAGAATGACCATCAGCAACACCTATGATCTTTGACAACTGCAGCATGGCATCAAGACCACAAGTAAGTATCCCACTCACTCACTCATATGCATAATTTGATCAAAAGTTGGTTTATAAGTGAAAATGTGGCAAAAATAGGTCAAAAGAGAATGCAAGAGTCCATAGATACAGTATTGTTATGGCAACCATTTAAGAATGCTTGAAGAATTAAGACTTGGGGTAGAAACACTAGTTCACCAAATACTCAACATACCTTATTTCTTGATGCAATAACTCATAGACTCCAGCAGCAAAGTAAAGGAAGGGAATTCCCAACAGTTTTCTCACCATGGCTTGATCAGGATCCTCATTAAGGATGCCCTCCAAAACCTCAGGATCCCTATAAAATGGTCAGTCTTTAGAGACTTACCCACAGAGGATGACATCAAAACCCTCATCTATGATGTTAGTCCTTCTGTCAGTGAGGAGGAGGCAAAAAAAGGAGAAGATACAGAGCTAGATGGGCTGATATGAATAAAGAAGAAACTAATACAGAGGATGATGTTGAAACACAAGGAATTTGATGCTGAAAAAGAGGAAGAAACTAATGAAGATGAGGAAGAACAACAAAAGGAAGAAGATAAGAAAAATAGAGAGGAAAAATGTGGGAAAAGAAAGACCAACTAGCATATATGGCCAGCCCCTCCACAGAGGCCATCCAGTGTAGGATGCCAACTAAATCCTATGCTCTTTACCTCAGAGAACAATGGTTGCAATTTTAGATTAAAACACTAGTACAAAGGAGCACCATGCCATTTCAGGACTGCAGACAGTTTATTGATCTTTGTGATCAAAGTACACTAAAGGATGGGGCCAAAATGGCTGAGTTTTACTTGCATAACATGGCCCTCACAGACATGAATATTTGGGATCCTAATGTAGAGCTAGGAGATCTACAATTAATGGCTTTGGCATCATTGATGAACCATGATAAGTCAAGGGCTACAGAGATGAAAATAATATTGGCCATAGAGAAAAATAAACCTCTTTTTATCAGAGCTGAACAATCAAATCCCATGGCCCTAATTAGCACCCATAATCTAATTGCAAACGATCCTCAACAGGCACTTAGATATCTTGCTGCCCAAAAGTAAGCAATTTCACATTTTGAGGATATATTTAGGCTTCTAAGATGATAATATGCATGCATGCTAAAGGAGATGGAACACACTGCCACACAACTTGAAGATCAGAGAATATCACTCCCCTCAAAGGTTGAGGAAAGCACTCAACATGATACCTATGTATGATTAATCAATGCAAAGGTTGAAGGTCAATTGGGTAGGCCTAAAACTCAGTCCACCACTACTCCTAAGGGTGCTAGAAGGGAGAAAAGAAGAAGAGGAAAAGAGGCAGTGGGAGGAAGTAGAAAGGAAATAAGGCTTCTATGAACAAGAAGAAGAGACCACAACAGAAGCATGGGGTATAAGAGAGGCTACCAGAGTCATGAAAGACATGAACATTGACTAAGTTTCTCAGAGAATGAGCAACACTTTCAGTAAGGGGGTGATGATGAGCCTCATCATTGAGTAATTATATGGGCCTTAATTGGCCTTAAGTCACATCCTAGCTTAGTCAAACCAACTATTCTCACAACTTATTGCATACTTTTGATTATATTTTGTTTATGAAATGAGTTAGAGTTGGATATTTGGCTTTGTGGTCTAATGTGCATGTAATGCAGGAATAAAGGATAAAAGCAAGGAAAAATGCAGGTATAAAGGATAAAAGCAAGGAACTATGGAAAAGACCTTGGTAAAACTAGAATAGGGCAAGGGAGAGTAATTATAGGAGG
The DNA here is from genome assembly GCA_000404065.3 of Pinus taeda. Lineage (NCBI taxonomy): Eukaryota > Viridiplantae > Streptophyta > Pinopsida > Pinales > Pinaceae > Pinus > Pinus taeda. The sequence continues at coordinate 23,440 of APFE030029155.1, forward strand.
TAAATCCTCCTCATTTACTACCCCTCCATTCGAATATTCCTACATCAGCTTGGAGTGCAAACAACCATCAGTTTGAAGATTAGAAGACAATGAAGTAAGCGAAAAGGACAGAAACAATTTTTTCTTGAGTTTGAGGCCAAGCCTCCCTAATGGGAAGGAAGTCGTTAGAGACTTCAAATGTATAAATAGAGAGGCTTAGGACCTCAGTAGGATTCAGAATTATATTGTAAAACTCTATTTTATTTCTGAGCTGCAAAGACTTGTGACAGTTTCTCTGTAATCCATGGTTTTTATAATAAGAATGAGTTTTGTTTAAGCCAACTCTAAGTTAACTCCAAGAGCTGAAGCTCTTGGGTTAGGGCCCAACCCAAGCAGCCAAATCTCCTCTTTACTATACATGTATGCTAGCATAGTTTCCTAGTTTTCATTGTTCATTTTCTTAAATAGATTCTTGGTTTTGTTTATTTGCTTAAGTAGGAATCATGGTTTTTCTAGTTATTTGCTTAGATAGCTACATTTTCATTGCAGTAGCGTAGAGTAGATTGGTTGTGTTGTAGTTTACTTCTATTTGTGCCTTCTTTTACTTTACAGGTTAGCTAGGGGAAAAAGATCACTAAGAGGTTGTGCGCTAGTGTCTCTACCTCATCTCCTCCCTCTGGGACCATGACTTGAGGAAGAGACCCTTCAATATCCCCAAAAACACAGGTCTCTGGTTCTCGCATGGGCTATGGAGTTTGCTATTTAATGCAATTATTTGTTCACCCACACTGGTTTTCTCTATCATTTTCATTTGAAACCGCCTCCAACACGTTCCTCATGCATTGCTTCCTCGCCGTCCGATCACCAACAAATCTTCACAATCACCATCTGATTCACTATTTTCTCCAACTACTACCTCGCGTGGAGTCCACCACTTATTTTATGAACTTTAAGTCCCCATCGTTGATCTCCCTTTCCTGATTCGATGGTTATTGCATCACCCGATCACTTTAGGTGCTTTAAACTCCCACCATCACTCTGCCTTGCCTGATCCAACGGTTGTCACTTCACCCAATTGCTAACTAGCTTGGCCAATCTACACCGTTGATTAGGCCCCCCTAATCCAACAGCTATCGTGCAATCTCGTGCGGATTAGTGCACAAATGTTATCCGCTTGAGAGCACACGAGAAAAGTGGTTTTCTCGTGCTACGTGTCACGCAGTAAGGCTAATCACATGAAATTTCCAAAATACTGCTTACAGCTTGAAGGGTGCGCGAGAAACTACTTACTGCCTTAGAAACCCACTCCCTCATTTCCGCACATTTCTTTCCCCATGATATGATCTCCATCGTTCATCTCTTGACTTCACCTGTGCGATAAGATTTTAGCCATTCATCACTCTTGTTAGCCTCATCCGTCCAACTCTTGACTTCACCTGCGCAATTAGATCTTGGCCATTCATCTCCTGTTAACCTCATTAGTCCATCCACTCACCCAATCCCTCACGACACGATCTCCACCGCTCATCTGCTTTGTTCCCTTGTTTGTCCATCCATTCACTTAAGCCTTCGCGATAAGATATCCATCATTCATCCTATTAGTTAACCCTATTGGTCCATTTACCTATGTAACCTCCTACGATCCAATCTATGTCGTTCATTTTCATTTCACCCGACTGATCCAACGGTTCTTATGCACTGTTGCTCCCTCACGTCCTCCTTTCACTGATTTCAACCTACGATTTCTTTTTTCGCTTGAAACCCGATTTAGCCTAAGTTTGTTTGCTGCACCTTAGTCTAGTTTAATGTGTTTTTTTACTTTTTCAACTTATATAGCAGCATTAGATTAGTGTTAATTTAGCAATTCTGCTTAGCATAGTTGTTTGGATGGTCAGTTAGGTTATGTATGGTTTATAATTTCATGTTGTTTTCTTCAATACTGGAGTAGAAGTAGCTCTCCCCTAGGATAGATTTGCTCTTCTTCCATCAAAGAGTTAAGCTTCTTCTGACCTTATAGAAGTTTGGCTTGGAACCCCTGGGGTCCCTTGCCAGATGAGTAGTGACAACAGGTAGTACCTTCACTTTTACTTGTGCAAATAGCACTGTTACCTCCAAGTTTGTACGAACCCTGGGTTGATAAGTACAGTTGGTAGCCCTGGGAGTTATGGAATTCTTGTTGCAATACCTAGGCTCATAAGGAACTGGGATAGCTACCGGGGAGGATAAAGGGAAATAACTAGAGGAGAATGTATGGGTTCACAAGGCTATTGACAAGGAAACAATATTCGATGTGAATAAGGTAAAGGAAACATTTATGGAGGCTAAAATGAGCTTCGCAGATGTAGGAGCTTCTACATCAAGAACTCAGAGTACGCGCACGAAGAAACCCGAAGAAGTTAGTATTGTGCAAGAAACAGATCCATCATTGTTGGCATCTTTCTTACAAACCTACATGAAGCTCCCGAGGGACCAAAAAGAAGTAGAGGGATTGCAAGATTTGATAGATAACTGCACTAGCAAGAATGAGACACTGCCGGAATAGCACACGATACATAAGATGGAGAGAAGTAAGGAAAGGATTGGTTGCCAAATGGGATTGACTACCCAGTTTGGAGAATTTGAAATGGACTAGGTAATTCTTGATTTGGGGTATGATGCAAATGTTCCGCCGAAGAAAACCTAGGAAAGAATAGGAAGACCAACGCTATAGTGGTCCCCGATCTAGCTGAGAATGGCAAATCAGAAAAATATTATTCCTATGGGGCGCCTACATGGGGTGACTATGGATATTGAAGGGGCATGCACCATAGCTAATTTTGAAGTGATTGAGATAACTGATGACACTAATCCATACCCGATGCTACTTGGAATTGATTTGGCATTTGATATGAACGCGGTCATCAACCTTAAGAAGCGCAATATGACATTTGAAAAAAAGGAACTAAGGGTTATTGTTCCATAGAATCCAGCTGAGGGTGCACGATATACGGAACCAATCTGCGATTATGATGAGAAGGACGATATTGAGCAGATCTATAAGATGACTATGTGAGATGAGGATTGGATCAACCCTACAATGGATGGGTGAATTATGTGGGAGAAGGACAACCCCTGCAATTCAAATTCAGATGAGGAGCCCGAGCACTAGCAAAACAAGTTGCATGAGGTGTCGTCATTGTGATGCAACAGGCTTACAAAGTCACTCTGATGTATATCCATTGAGGTACACAACTTAGCGTATTATGATGATTTAGAAGATGTCAATTTATTTCTGGATAAATTTGAAATGGATGTACTAGAGGAACATCGGTTCCATGCATTAGACATCATGCTAAGAGCTATGCTTGCAAGATGGTGGGGTACTCATAAGAAAAAATTTGCAGATTGGAAGGAATATTGATGGATGATGAAGCTGCGGTTTTGGTATGCGAATACCTGCATTACGAAGAAATATAATGGGAAGGACGATCTACATGAGCATGGGGAGAAGAACCCCAGCTAGAATGGGTTCATATATTCTGTCACACTTTGGATACGATTTTGATGAACTAGTTTTAAATGAAGTTGTGACACGGAACCACAAAATGGGATTTTTGAAAGAAAGTTTTCTTCCAACGATCAGTTTTGATGATGGATTTGAATGTATTGATGAAGTGTTACAGGAGATCAAATATGAAATATTTAGAATGCCTGAAGAACCGATTGCATGGGTACAACCAGATTGGAGAAAATAGATACACCATGCACTCGAATGTGACAATGTGAACACTAAGAAAGGCGAAGAAGATCCTAGGAACATCAACATTCCTGAGTCGTAGGGATAGCACAAAGTTGTGTAGCCTAAGGCATAAGTCCCTGATATCTCACAGCCCTTGAAGACCAAGCAAGTGAATATTGGATCGGAAGCATAGCCAAAGTTCACAAACATAGGCGACTATTGGGACGAAGACATAGTGGACAAAGTAGCAGAGTTACTACGGGAGTATCGAGACTTTTTTCCCACCAAGTTCTTTGATCTGAAAGGGATAGTAGGGGATCTGGGAATTATGAAGATAACTCTGAAACCAGATGCAAAGCTAGTAAATAAATACCCTTATCACATGAATCCTATGTACAAGGAAAAAGTGTGCAAAGAATTAAATAAGATGCTTGCAACCGATATTATTGAACATGTCAAGGAATTGGATTAGGTTATCCCTATGGTGGTTCAAGAAAATAAGACACATGGTGAGATTCAAATATACGTAGACTTAAGGAAGTTGAATGATGTTTGTTTCCATGATCAATTTCCTACACCATTTACAGATGAAGTACTGGAAAATATTGGAGGTCAGGAAGCATATTCATTTACTGATGGGTTCTTAGGGTACCATCAGATCAAGATCATACTAGAGGATAGGAGTAAGACTAACTTTGCTATTGAATGGGGTTGTTTTCAGTATACAATTATGCCTTTCGAACTTAAGAATGCCCCTGCAATCTTCTCTAGGGTGGTAGTTGCAACTTTCAAGGAATTTATTCACAAGTTTTTGGAGGTTTACTTCGATGATTGGACAGTATTTGGGTTAGTAAAGAGACATCTTTCCTGTCTTCGCCTCATGTTGGATACTTGTAAAAAGTATTCTTAATCTGAAGAAATGTATATTTTTCATACCGTATGGGATACTGTTGGGCCATGTAGTCTATAAGAAGGGGTTGATGGTAGATGCTACCAAAATTGCAATTATTATTAATGTAGAGCCTCCAAAGAATGTCAAATAACTGTGTGTGGAGTTGGGCCACACAGGGTGTTACAGAAAATTCATTAAAGCGTATGTGAAGATCATCACACTGATGGAAAAATTGCTGAAAAAGGATGCAATGTTTTCCTCGGACGATGATTGCCAAAAGAGTTTGGATATCTTAAAGGAAAAAACTGTCAATGTGCCTATTCTAGTGTTACTTGACTGGAAGAAGGAATTCCACATACATGTAGATGCTTCCTGCATAGCACTAGGAGTTCTGCTAACCCAACTAGGCAGAGGTGATATTGACCATCTGATAACGTTTGCGAGTAGAAAGTTATCGAAGGCAAAAAATAATTATTTAACTACAATGTACGAAGGACTAGCAATGGTGTATGCACTCTAGAAGTCTAGGCACTATTTGTTGGGTGTTTTTGTAGTAGCTACAAACACCCTCTAAAATTTTTCCTTAGCTTCATTTTGGAGTCTCCCTACCAACCATCCTTAGTAGCATGTCTTCCACCATCAAGCATATAGGCTTTAAATGTTTATCAGTGTCTTCTCAGCCTGTGCATGTTAGTTTTCGTCACTCCCCTTACAGGTTGTCTTTCCGAGCTTAGACCATGTACTCGTCAAGTAGCTCCCCCAAAAAGTTGCACAATTCTAGAGGGGAACCAGCCTTCCCTCCAGAAACTGCACAAATTAGTTGGCTAGCCTACTAAGCTCAAGGATTGCTCAAATGAGTATGTCAGGCTTCCCTCATAAAATTGTGCAATTCTGGAGGGGAACTAGCCTTCCCTATGGAAATTGCGCAAAGAATCCTGGTAGCTTGCTGGGCTCTAGAATTACGTAGAGAAATCAAGAAGTCTTCCTCCAGAAAACTGCACAATTTGACCCAACACTACTGCTCAGCCCAAAAATCTCGCAATTCTAGGAGGCAGTCACCTGCTGACCCCATAAATTGTGCAATCCCTTTGGGACAGCTAGCCCAACTCAACTCAGGAACTATGCAAATTTTCATCCCAAGCTCACAAACTGATGCATGTGCCTTTAGGTTGACTGGTTCCCTCCAGGACCAAGAAAAAATGATTTGCATGCATGGACTACTTTTACCAATGCAGCATGCAAAGGCATCCCTTGATTTAGGGTTCTATGTCTAGCAGCTAAAGGTTACATGCAATGCTCATTTTAGAAACCTCCCGCAAAGTGTCACTTTTCCTGGATTTATGGCATGCACATCATAACCTCGATTTGATAAAAAATTATGAACCGAAAATTGCAGAGCTCATTCCTCACATCGATCTTATAGCTCTAACATCCCACATCACACCTAGGAGTCGTCGGCACATTCAGCTCAGCTGTTTCCGGGTAAGCTCGCTTTGAATGTCTTGCACTATGTTTCTGTCACTTTTTGTGTTTTGGCTTGTATGAGTGTTTTCTGCTTGATTTCAGTGAGCACTTGCTATTGTTTTGATGTATGTTAGCTTGTAGAAGCATCATTTCAGTTTTTGTTCGCATCTCACTATTGTCGCATGCATGACACTGTTTTTTCACCGATGATTATCATTGTGGCGAATTGCTTCACACGCATGCATGTTTTCCTATTTTCTAAATCATGCACTTGTTGTTTACATGCATGGTCATTCACTCTTCTTTACACTCAGTATCACCATGCATTCAAACTTCTTATGTTTTCAGTTGATCGTCAGTGGGTTTAGGCTGCTTTAACTCAAACCTTGCACTGCCCGGCTAGCATTCTGCATTTATGGAAGTGAAGGCTCTACCTTCCCTCCAGAGATTACGTAAGTCTGGCCAAAATTGACCTCCAAGCTTGCATTGCATAATTCTGGGAGGTAGTGCCTTGCTGGCCCCAGAAACTGCATAATGCAGTTTGCTGGTTTGTATGTCACTACTGACTGAAATTGCGCATTGTGTAATTTCAGTCCTCAGCAAGCTAAGATGTATTGTGAATTGCATAGTTCTAGTAGTTAGTCAGCCTCCTGACATACCAGACTATGCCTTCTGCAGTTTTGGCATTCAGTTTCCTAGCCTCTCTCTGAAAATTGCACAATCTTCACAGACAGTTACACAGGTATGTTGCATGTCATTCTAGGAGAGTAGAGTCGATGACACTGTTCAGAGCAAACCTGGGGATGCAGTTGATCAAGTGTCTATGAACTTGCCTATCTAGGAAGACATCAAGTTGTTCATGGAGAAGGATATCAAGATGAGATGGCAACAACATCACAAAAAGAAACACCATCAACATCAGTAGAAGGTATCACACCTGCATGTAACACATGGAAGAGAAAGGCTGTTGACAGCATAAAGGTGGAGCAAAGTTGCAAGTTCAAGCAAATCCACTTGGGATGAAATAAACTTTGGAGACTAAGGTTATGAGGCAACAGTGCAACAAGAGGATCATGTGAACGAAGAATAGGAGCTGCACAGATGAGAGAAGGAGTTGCAGTAGGAAAAAGTATAATAGGAGGCGCAACATGCACACATTGATGAAATTGCACCCATACAAGTTATGGACCCATCTAGCAACTAGGATGGAGTAGACATGGTGAGTATAGTTGTCAATTGCATGCAAGGGCATTCAGGAGCATGGATGTCATTGTGCACATGCATGTGATCCCACCCATTTTGCACACTCACCAAAGAAAAGACAAGAAGCAAGTAGAGTAAGCCGAGGGGGAAGACCTTAACAAGCACATCAGAGGTATATATAAACTACTTCTCTAAAGGAATAACCTCTTCTGCTCTCAATAAGTTAGGATCCCTCTTCTTCCTCTGAAATGAATAAGTTCTATGCATAGTTATGAAAAATGAAAAATGAAAAGAAAATGGAAAAAAATTTAGAAAAAATGAAAAATGAATAAGGTGAAAGAAGAGAAAGGCTTCTTGCGCAAAGAGGTGATGCAAGTAACTCCACCGGAGTATTGATCACGTTCGCTGGTAGTAGACTGATGCTTGTGTTCCTACGTGACTTTGCTAGGGTACTGTCTAGGCCTACTAGCAGTGGAGCAACACTAGAGATGAAACTAAAACTCTAAAGACCATACTGCTTGTACACCAATATACCCCTCATCCCTAATCGAAACAACTATGTTGGCTTGGCTTGGAATGTGTGTCGATCGTCCAAGAGCTTGGCATATGCTACATCTTACAATCAAGCAAGTGTGGAAACCAAGACAAACAAAGAATTGAACAATACTTCTAGAGGTGTTAGACTTGCTTTTCATGAACAAGGTCCATTCAGAGAGATGGAGTTCTACTAGTGTGTTGCCAAGTGTTGTAGTGGCTAAAAACACCCTCCAAAATTTTAGCTTAGCTTCGTTTTGGAGCCTCCCTACCAACCATCCTCAGTAGAATGTCTTGCACCATCAAACATATAGGCTTTAGCTATTTCTAAGTATCTTGTCATCTTGTGCATGTCAGTTTGCTTCACTCCCCTCACAGGCTGTCTTCCAGACTTAGACCATGTGCTGGCCAAGTAGCTCCCCCAAAAAATTATGCAATTCTGGAGGGGAACTAGCCTTCCCTCCATAAATTGCACAAATCAGCTGTCCAACCTTCTCAGCTCAAGTTGCACAAATTAGTTGGTCAGGATTCCCTCATAAAATTGTGTAATTCTGGAGGGGAACCAACCTTCCCTCCAGAAATTGTGCAAATAAGCTTGGCAGCCTATTGGGCTCTAGAATTACGCAGAGCAGTCAAGCAGTCTTCCTCCAGAAAACTGTGCAATCTGAACCAGCACTGCTCTTCAGCCTAGAAATTGCGCAATTATGGGAGGTAGTCACCTTCTGACCCTAGAAATTGAGCAATCCCTCTGGGACAGCTAACCTAGCTCATCCCAAGAACTGCACAAATTTTCATCCTAGGCTCGTAGACCGATGCATGTGCCTTTAGGTTGACCGGTTCCCTCTGGGACCGAGCCAAACTAATTTGCATGCATGGAATTATTTTCCCAAGAAAAAATGAAAAGGGATCCATTGATTTTGGGATCTATGTTTAGTAGGTGGAGGTTACATGCAATGCTCATTTTAGAAACCTCCTGCCAAGTGTCACTTTTCCTAGGTTTGTGGCATGCACGCCATAGCCTCAATTTTATCAAAACTTATGAACCAAACATTGCAGAGCTCATTCCTCACATTGATCTTGTAACTTAGACATCCCGCATCACATCTAGAAGTCGAAGGAACATTCAGCTTAGCTGTTTCGAGGTAAGCCCATTTTGCATGTCTTGTGTTGCGTTTTTGTCACTTTTTGTGTTTGGGCATGTGTGAGTGATGTCTACTTGATTTTAGTGAGTGCTTGATCTCGTTTTGATATATGTTATCTTGTAGAAGCATCATTTTAGTTTTCGTTCGTATCTCATCGTTGTCGCATGCATGACATTGTTTTTGCACCGATGGTCACCATTTCGGTGACTCTCTTCAAATGCATGCATGTTTTTCCATTTTTTGAATCTTGCACTTTTTGTTTACATGCATGATCGTTCACTCTTGTTTACACTGAACATCACCATGCATTTAGACTTCTCATGTTTTTCAGTCGCCCGTCAGCGGGTGTGGGTTGCCTTAGCCTGGACCTTGCCTTGCATGACTAGCATTGTGCATTTCTAGAAGTGAAGGCTCTGCCTTCCCTCTAGAAATTGTGCAAGTTTGGCAAGCACTAACCTCCAGGATTGCATTGCGCAATTCTGGGAGGTAGTGCCTTGCTGGCCCTAGAAACCATGAAATGCAGTTTGTTCTTTTGCATGTCATTTCTAACTGAAATTGTGCATTGCATTCATATAACAAAGTAAAACGCATAGATTCGTGCATCAATACAACATTAAATCACAAACCCAATATTCACATAACATAATTGCATGTATTCATAATAGAAGTAAAATAACTCATACGCAGGTAATTCCAGAATAATTCTCTTTATTGATTTTCAGATCTCCTTTATAGACTCTAACTACCCTACGCACATAGCTGCAGGGGTCCGCGCACTCAACTGCGGACTTCTACCCCATGCCTCTGCACACATAGCTGTAGAGCCTCTTCCCTATGCTAAGACTCTTCGCTCTTAGCTCTCACAGACCCATTACATCAATGACTCTTCAAAACATATCTGAAATGAACTAAAAACTGCCTTAGACTCTTCTAAGACTTCCCTCTTTATACAATCCCATGGTCCGCAGACCAAGGGCGGATCTCATAAAGCCAACACAAGTTACATAAATTAAGGGTGGAAAACCTTGATGACTCTTTACATCTTCACACTCTGCAACCACAAAATGCAGAGACTTTACATTCTTTATACAAAACTTGGGCCTTTAACCCCAAAACTTGGGCTTTTAACCCCAAAATTGACCCTAAAGGACCCGTTCCCTACAAGACCCCAACACAAATATGATGACTCGCCCCCATGTCACTCTGCTGGCATGGATATTTCGTTGCGAAGACCTCCCAACTCCACCCATACTACTGCAACCATGGTGGTACATTGCGTCATCGCCTGCTTAACCTGTTTGACCAGCTGCTCCGTCATTGGTCCTACGCTATCTACCTATATTTTTTGCTGTGTTGCCTGCAGACTAGCTAATTTTCCTTTAATGAAGGTCATGAGCACATAGGCTTCATCTAGCCAAGGCCCCAATCTGGTGTTCAGTACTACCTCCTTGCGCTGTACTGTGTCCACCTGTTCCTTAAGTGCCTTTGCTTCCTACAACGTTGCCAACCTCTATGTGATGGTGATGGTGCACGCCGTCGCTTTGACCTCGTCATATCTCTACTGTAGTTCCTGCGCCTTTGTTTCTAGCCTCTACACATTGGGATCTTCCTAGAGACTAAAACTACTTCGAGCGACTGCTTGAAGAGCGTGGTGCAATCCTTCACTGCACCATCTACTGTTGCCACTGCATCTTTGACTGCTGCCTCGCGCTACTCTATGAATTCTAGTGGATTCGAAGGCTGGGACTTTAACTCGAGCTCTGTAATATTAAAGTTTAGCTCAAATTGAACCTTAGCTAGATCTGTCCTTGCATCGTGTATTCCTGCATCGAGATTCCAAATTCTTGCATCAATTGGAGCATCTTCTAGGATATTCAGCTTTGGAATAGTTCAGCATGCCTCAACTACTACGGTTGTGGTGTGTTCATTCTTCTCTGTGATCTTCTTAAGGTTATCAATCGCAGAAGTCTTCTCAAAAAACATTTGGGCATTGTTGACCTTTTGCTCACTGATCACATTTAGCGCACACTGCTCTCTAGCCTAAAGTTCCATGATTACACCAACTTTAAGGGTGTGAAGGGCTTCACTTGGTAGCGTGGCCAAGTTCAACCCAACCTTCTTGAGAGCACTGATGGTGGCCTTGTCAGCTTCCAATTATGTAGTCAATGCTTCGTCTGATAGCATGACGACCCGGGGATCCAAGGAGCGGACCAGCTCCGCTGCTTTTAAGGTCCCAAGCACCAAGCTAGTTGACATCACACCACGCTGTCCCACGTAGGATGCACTTGAGTGGCCTAGATCTGTAGCTCACATAGGCCCATCTGAATGGTGACCAAGGTTTTTTTCTACTTTTGCTAGAACTACTGCAGCAGTTCGGTGGTTGCATCCCTCACTGTGTCCCCGATATCATTCAGATCACCTTTAGTCAAAGTGATCGGGTCAAGTGATGATTTGCTGGCCTTGGAATTCTTCTGCAACCTTACTTTTTCCTGCTCACTAGTGTGCTTAACGCAGAATGGAGTAGTCTACGAGTCTGCACCTCCCTGTCCTAATTGCTGCTCTTCTTCCTCTATCTGCGGTGAAGGAGACTTCCGACTTCTGTCACAGGCACACTCTTCCTCTTCTTCTTCCTCCTCTGCCTACTTCTTAGTAGCATTTTCTGCATTAGCTTTGTCTTCAGCCTCCTTATTCCTTTTGTTGGGCAACTGCTACATCTTCAGCCGTGCCTCTTCCTTCTTCTTCTTTGTGGCAAACTTATTGGACCCATCTAACAAGTCTAAGGCCGTGTGCCACTCTGATGGACAACTCTCTAGGATCACTAAGATTTAATCGTCTGTTGCTAGGTATGGAATATTATACCATTTTTTCTCGGTGTCCTTCCATGCCTAGATGGATTCACAAAGGAAGTTCACTTTTGAACTCCACATATCCTGACAATTTCTCAAAGACAGTTGGAGATAACTTCAGCTTGTGATTTATCGTGGCACGGATGCTTGCCTCCATCAACACCCAAAATATTTTAATGTCCTTGACTCTCATGGCATCCTTGGTGGCCCAGAGCAAAGCGAACTTCACTGCTTCTGGTAGATCTAGCGTGATTAGAAGAAACTAGCTATCCTCCGGTAATTCCCATGTAACAAGCACAATTGAGAGTAAGAGCTAGGCGTAATGGAAGGTCTTACTCTCGTCTTGTGCTTCTCTGTAGTTCGAGAGGAACACACCACAAAGGTAGCATGCATAATAAAATTGTACACCCTCTGTGCACTGGGCTGCTAATGACACAACAGGTGCCAACACTTCATCTTCACAACAATTCCTCATTATTTTCCCAGCCAAGATTTGGGTGGCAACCTTAAGTGTGGGGTCGGTTATGCTGGAAATTGAGTATCCACATGGTTTCTTAGTGAGCTTGAATTTGTCCTTCATTCTCATGGCGAGATTGCGCTCACCCGTCTTTCTGCCGAATTCCATGGCTGAATCCAACCCTGAATGTGGTAGTAATGTGGCCCTATTAATCAACATATCTATGATGGGTATCGGTTCTCCTAACCATAGGCATCCATTGTGCACTAAGCATAGTAACTATTTGATCACCATCAAGGGTATGGGCACGCAATGGTAATGCGACACCCATAGCATGTTTAATAGTCCTACATTGTCCACCCATTTAATCCATTGTCATGGCTCCAGTGTGGTCACACCAGAATCTTTATAAAACACACGGGTCATAAAGGTATCATTTTTCAAGTGGGGGAATCCTTATATGTCCACCAAGTCCCAATCCTCCAGCTTGAGAGTGGGAATGTGCATGAAGCGCGACCCTTCAAACGTGATCGAATCTAGTAGCAATGGGGTATTTAGCATAAATTTCCTCGCATTCAGGTCCTTCAGGACCTTCATCTTACCCTAGCATGGAGGGATGTACTCGGATAGCTTTGCGATAGGGTCTACACCCTCAATGTCAATGTACTCTGCACCCATATCCATATCTTTGGTGCTCTCCTGAGATTCTAAGCCTACCACCTTTCCTTTCTCCTACACGGTGGGCTTCTCTTTCTTCTGGTGTTTCATTGGCGACTCACATACTGGCTGTGTTGCTTTTTGCTTATCCTTCTTTGTCTTGCGACCCTCTTTGGGTATCATAGGCCTTAGCCTGGGTGACCTCTGTGATTTTTTCACTTCTGCGGGCACTTCTACACTTGCAATATCAAGGGTAGCTCCCTTAGATGCCATCGATCCTACAAGACTTGTGGTTTCCATGGGCGCCAACACGAGACTAGTAAGAAGCTCTTTGGTTGCTTTAGGATACTTGTCAAATACTGAACTAGTGACCAAAGCCTCGAAATCCTCAAGCTTCATGCATGCCTGATAGCTCAACACCTTAATTCTCAGAATGCAAAGTGTTTTCTATTGGGTGGCCATCTGTAATTTATAGGTGAATTTGAATTTGAACCCAATTGTTCCCCCAAAAATTCGCTCATAAATGTTAGATTGGTGGTAGATATTCAAAGATATTACTCTTAAATTTCGACTTAAATGTGGCTCCCTTGATCCACTTAGAAATTTTCCCACTGTCAACTCATGAACAATGACCATAATAGTCACTTTCTGGTTGCCCTGCAAGGTCTTTCCTTCTATAGCGCAACTCCCTTCACTCTTCCACCGATACTGTGACATTTCTCCGTTACGCGCAGTCCCCCAGTCACGTAGCTCTACAACCCAGGTAGTGTAGTTTATAATCTCGTGCCTCTTTTCAACTGCTTGAAGTGCTAAGATTGTGCCTCCGCCATATAGTCATCTGGCTAGATCCCCAGTGTATGGCTTCAATCGGCTTCCATTCACCTTCCTTGGAAATGGCTCTCCATTCAACTTCCCTAGCTGAACTCCTCCACCATCAGTAATCTCCTTGATGACATAGGGCCCCAACCAATGCATCTGAAATTTTCTTAGAAATTTATCAAACTTGTTGTCATATAATAATACTAAATCATTTACGTTGAAGGTGCGTAGTTTGATGTGCCAATCGTAGCATCCATTTTCGCGCTCCTTTTGAACTTGCTGATGGAATCTAGCCAAAAATCTATCATCTTTGAGTTTTGTCAGTTGCGCGAGCCTTTCTTCCAGGGCTTCGTGATCCACCATTCCTGTGAATACTGCTATGCGTAGATTAGGTACAATGTACTCCATTGGCATCACAGCTTCTATGCCATAAACCAACCTGAAAGGAGTTTGTCCAGTCAACTTTTTGCAAGTCATCCTGTAAGTCCATAACACCATGGGTATGTGCACATCCCAGCCATTTCTTTGTGCATTGAAAAAATTTGTTAGCTCATTCTCCAATATCTTATTGAATGCTTCAACCATCCCATTAGTCTGCAGGTGATACGAGTGCTCTTTTGGTGATAAATTTGGAATTCCTTCGTCAACGCGCTAATCGTCTCATTAAGGAAATGCGTATCGTGATTGCTTATCAAAATCTTTGGACAACCAAATCTAGTTAGTACATACTCAAAGATGAACTTTGTTATTGTTGCCCCTGTACAATCCTTTACAGGTTGTGCCTCTGCCCATCTAGTCAAATACTCAGTCACAGTGATGATGTACCATGTACCCGTCTTCTTTCATGGAGGTTGAATTTGTCCTACAAAGTCAATCGCCCACTTTTTGAATGGCTATAATGACATCTGTAGATTCATAGGTATCTCATCCCTCCACGATGGCCTGCCCATCCTTTGACATGCATCACATGCCTTACAATAAGCCTTGGAATCCTTATGAAGCATCAGCCACCATAGCCCAGCGCGTAAAATCTTCTGCGCTATGGCTTTTCTTGCATAATGTCCTCTCTCGGATCCTCCATGAACTTCAACAAAGATGTTTTTTCGTTCAAAGTTAGGTAAATAACGTCACAGAATTTAATCCGCACCCATTTGATATAAATGCCTTGTAATGAAAGAAAAGTCTGTCGTGTGCAACACTAGCTCCTTCTTTTGTTGACTATTATACCCTTTTGGAGCCATCCCTATCGTCAAGAAGTGTATGATATCTACAAAGTGATTGTCCGCAACACGAACTGTAAAGAGTTGTGCATCAGGCAACCCTTCCTCCAAATTAGTAGGTTCCTCTCCTATTTCAATGTGCGACAGATGATTTGGTCCGACATTCAATCGTCCTGGCTTCACAATA
Source organism: Pinus taeda (assembly GCA_000404065.3). Taxonomy (NCBI): domain Eukaryota; kingdom Viridiplantae; phylum Streptophyta; class Pinopsida; order Pinales; family Pinaceae; genus Pinus; species Pinus taeda. The sequence goes on from APFE030029155.1 coordinate 38,558, forward strand.
ACTTCGAAATCATATTCCTAAAACAACAACAACCATATACATATCTTGCCCCCCAACATAGGCTTGTTAACCAAGTATTTTAATGCAAAATGGTCTATATAAATCTTAAATTTTCCGCCTAGCAAGTAGTGTCTGAACTTCTGGAGTGTGTACACCATAGCCAAACCTTCGCGCTCTATTGTTGAATAATTCTTCTCAGCTTTAGACAAATTCTTAGTCGCAAACGCTATAGGGTGATCCAATTCTCCCTCACTAGCCTGTGTTAGTGCCGCCCCAAGCACAATACATGACGTGTTCACATGCACATGAAATTCCTTCTTCCAATCCGGGAAGACTAGTATCAGCACTATGACCATTTTTTCCTTCAACACATCTAAGCTTTGTTGACACTCTTCATTCCAATAGAATGTAGTATCCTTCTTTAGCAACTTCTCCATTAGTGGGGTAATCTTGGCATAGCTTTTGATGAACTTTCTATAGTATCCTGTATGCCCCAACATTGTGTGCATATGTTTCAGGCTTCTTGGTACCTCCAAATTAATTATAACTGTGATCTTAGCAGGGTCTACCATCAAGCCTTATCTGCATAACACGTGACCCAACAAGATCCCAAAAGGAACAAAGAACAATCATTTCTTCAAACTGAGCATGATTTGGTACCTCCGACATGTATCTAACATCAAGAATAGACTAGCTACATGGCACTTTACCAACCCAAACACCATCCAATCATCGAAGTATACCTCCAAAAACTTGTGAATGAAGTCCTTGAACACCACAATAACTAGACACGAAAAGATCGCTCACGCATGATTTAGTCCAAATGGCATCACAATTTACTGAAAGCATCCCCATTCAATCTTGAAAGTTGTCTTACTTCTATCCTCTGGTGCGATCTTGATCTGATGGTACTTAGAGAACCCAACAGTGAATGAATACGCTTCCTGACTGCCAACATTATCCAGTACTTCGTTAGTAAATAGAGTCAGAAGGGGATCATATACACAGGCATCATTCAAATTCCTAATGTCTATGCATATCCTTATTTCATCCTTTTTCTTCTTTTCCTGAACCACTATTGGGCTCACCCAATCAGATTCTTCTACCAGTTCAATAATGCCTACAACAAGCATTTTATCCAACTCTAAGTGGACCCTTTCTTTATACTTCAGATTGAGGCGGTAAAGCCTCTGCTTGATCGGCTTCGCGTCCAGTTTCAACGTAATTTTCGTAACCCCCAGGTCTCCTATTATCCCCTTTAGGTCTGAGAACTTCATAGGGAACAAGTCCTGGTATTCGCGGAGAAATTCAGCAACCTTATCTACTGTTGCATCATCCCAGTAGTCCCCAATCTTTCCAGAATTCTGCTCCACCTCTATCCCAATGTTGACTTGTCTTGTTTGTAGAGGTGCGGTGATATTTGGATTTTCAATTCGCAGTCCTTATCCTCTTCTTCGATAGGTCACATTGTAGCACTCCAGCGTGTGACTTATCTGGGTGGTCCAATTCGGTTGAATTAAGTCCAAGGGATCCTATGGTACTCTAAATATTGTTTCCTTAACTTCCTGTAATGCCTCATTAATACTTTCAAACCCATCCTCAAAGCTAAACTTCATCAAGAATCCCTATTGCAAAACGTCCCATTGTTCAGTGCCATGGCGAAGCTCTGTTTCCAAGTACCAGTTCATCAATATTACATCCAAAGTATGAAAAAACAAATGTACCCATTCAGGTTGAGGCTCTGCTCCATATACCTTAGTCCATTTGGCCAGGTGATCATGTGGATCATCCCTTCCATCATATTTCTCTGTTAGCCACACCTGTGGGTGACCAAACCGCAATCTCATCATCTTTTTGTACATGCGCAAATTGTCAAAATTGTTTTTGTGTGTACCCCACCATCTCGCGGGTGTAGCGTGCTACGCCTAATCCAAGGCTTGGAATTGATGATTCTCTAGAACTCCATTTCGAATGCATCCAAAAAATTATTGACATCAGTTAAACCATTATAGTAAGGCAGATTTCTTACCTCCGATGATACACAGTGCAACGACTTGGTCATCATATTAGAGCATAGTGTAGATGCTTCAAGTAGTTGGTTATGCCAGTGTTCCAACTCCTCATCTGAATATGAAGTGTAGGAGCTTTCGTGGTCCCATGCAATACGTCCATCTGCTTTCGGATTCACCCAATCTTGATCTCACACTGTTATCTTATAAATCTAGTCCAAATCATCATCACTTTCATAATCGCGAACCGTTTCAGTATAGCATGGTCCTTCTGCAAGGTCCAGGGGCACTACTACATGAAACAATTTCTTCTCAAATATCATCTTTGGCTTCTTCAAATTGATTACCCCATTCATGCCAGTGGCCCAATTGATGCAAAGGAGTGCAGGGTAGGGATTGTTGTCATCCACAATCTCTATTACTTTGAAGTCAACCAATGCACTTACGCCCTCAATATCCACTGTCACTCCCTGCAATCTTCCCATGGGGATAATTTTATGCTGATTTTCCATCCTTAACTGAATTAGAGACCACTTCAGTGAAGGTCTTCCCATCCTTTCCTATGTCTATTTAGGTAGAACATTCACGTCTAACCCCAGATCCAGAATTACTTGATCCATCTCATACTCTCTTATCTGCACAGTTAGCCTCATCTCACGCCCTGTTCTTGCCTTATTCTTACCAATCTTCCTGACTATGTGTAGTTCATCAGGAGCGTTTTCTTTCCCGACACACTTATTTATCAATTCTTGTAGTCCTTTCACAGCCTTGCTGTCGCATAGCAACTTCATACAAGAAAGTAGTAAGCATGGAAGGGTCCATCTCTTCAGCTGGCTTATCCTGACTTCCTGAGGTAGAGGCCTCAGTGAAGCTTTTCCTTTCTTCCATAAATGTTTCCCATGCGCGCTTCAGATAAACTTGACCTCCTTTTCCGGAGCTTTGTGGATCCATTCACTTTCTTCAGGCTGCTTCCCCTAATCTTTGCAAGTCGTCATCCCACTCCGCAGCACAATATTTACCTTGGGATCCTCTTCTCGAGGCTCAGCCCTCATCATTTGCAGGTTTTGAGTCCCCTGTACCCCTTTTTCATGTATCTTAGCTAGAAATACCAGGAAATATTCAGTTGTGTGGTCAAACTGAGTAAAATATCAGCATGACAGACACAATAGATTCAGGAAATCTCATGCGTAGTGTCCTAGTCCTCCATAATTGTAATAAATGATTTGTCCCCGACCCCTACCAGGTCCTCCTCCACCTTTGCCTCATCCACGCCCCTGATATTCGCCTCGTGCTCCTCTAGCACCTTGGTCCGGAGGCCGAGTTTCTTCCTGCACCCTATATGTAGGCATTCTATCCATCATTAACTCGAAACTATGGCAATTGCACTCATCATGACCCATTGATTGACAAAAGTTGCAGAAGAGATCTTGCGATATCTGTACAAATTTATGCAGCAAATGGCAATTGTCTATTGCATGTTTTCTAGCTACCTGGCAGATAGAACACCATAGCGCGGGCCGTGTACTTGGCCCTGTTGGAGCTTCAAGCCTTAGAGGCATTGGCCCCCCTGTTGCAACATAATTTACGAAGACTGGATAGCGATCTTTGTCATGCCCCTGACTTTTTCACTTCACGCACCAAACTTCTTTGCACACCTCTAGCCGAGCTATTCTATATTTATTCAGACTTTGCATTTCTAGGCAAAGGTTCATGGTGTTGCCCATCAGTCAAATTCACGTTAGCTTTGCGGATTGTACACTTCAATCTCTGATCCAAATACCAGGGTGTCTCACCAGGCTTCATCATGATTTCTTTGAATCCCATAATTGATTACGCTTCAGACATAGGTCTACTGAATTCCTTATTCAACATGTCTGGATATCTGCCAACGTAGATGTTGGGTTATCAGTGCAGTACTTAATGTACCAAGTTAGTGCGCATTCTTGCAAACCACTAACCAAAACTGTTTTCTTCATTTGATCATCTATGATACCTTGAGATTCCCATATAGCCTTCGTGACGAACCAAAACTGGTCCATATCATCATTTCCCAATCCCTTGAACACAAGTAGCTTTATTGAGTTTGCCATATTGAATGGTGGTGAAGGTGCCGGTGGTGTAGGCGAAGCTGTATGTGGCGGCGGTGAAGATGGTGGCAGTGTGGGTGGATGGGGTATTTGTGGGAACCCTTGCTTTATCAACTGAACAATGCTCTGTGGAGAAGCCTGTGCTTCTTCCTCGTCATCACTCAGAGGAGGTTCAATCAATGGGCTATATTCAAGGCCTTTTTTCCCTCTGTTCCTAAAATTCTTTCCACTTCACATAGCCCTAAACATCAAGACAGTTGTATAACCCATTTTTCACACAAGAACATCTTAATCCAGGTATTTAAAGACCTTAAATACTTACCTTGTGACCCCTTGAAG
>APFE030029156.1:7813-25708 GCA_000404065.3 Pinus taeda
CATTTTGGGATTCAACTGCGTTAAGTAAGTCATTCAAATGTATGACCATTTCCATGAGAGGTAGTCGTAACTGACTAATTTCTCATGATTTTTGAATAGTTCACTTAGCACTCATTTTGTTTTCAAGAACAAGGTGATGCCTAACAAATACTCCACGATCTCCATTTAGGTCTTGCCGATGATCACTTTGGGAGATATACCACTGCTCACAAAGTACTAAGGGTTGGCTATTATTGGCCCACATTATTTAAGGATGCTCACAACCTAGTATGTAAATATGGAACTTGCTAGAAGACTCTTAGAAGGGCTAAGAAAACAACTTTTCCCCTATAGCCTATTACAATTCAAGCTCCCTTTCAGTAGTGGGTCCTTGACATTATTGGTTCTGTTAATCCCCAGTCCTCTCAACAACACAAATATATTTTAACTACCACAGATTACTTTACAATATGGGTAGAGGTAGTACTTTTACAAGTAGACAATACCAAATAGGTTGTTGCATTTTTGGATTCAAATATTATTGCTCATTTTGGGGTTTTGAAGTCATTAATGTTTGATAATTCCTCTTACTTTTCTTCTCAATAATTGGATTCTTATGCTTATGTAAGGGAACCAAAATTAAGTACTCAACTAACAATTATCCTTAGGGGAATCGCCTTGTTGAGTCATCAAATAAGAATTTAGTTAAAATTTTGAAAATGACTATTTATGAGAACCATAAGAACTGACATACTGCCCTTTTCAATGCATTTTGGGCTAATAGTGTTACCCCTAAAGATGTCATTGGTAACTCCCCCTTCTTCCATGTTTATGGTAGAGAGGCCATCTTACCCCTAATATTTTCCTTCCTTCTCTGCAATTGTCCCAGCAGGTCCAAGAAGTCAAGTTCATTGCCTTATAAAGCATGATTGATGACTTACTAAACTAGAAGATGAAAGAGAATAGTCCGAACATAAACTTCACCAAAACAAGAAAAATATTAGATAATGGCTTGATAACATATCTTCTTCTGCTAAAAATATAGAAGTAAGAGACTTGGTTATAAAATGGGACAAAGACCATGGAGATAAAGAGGAATATTCCAAGTTTAATAGGTTATGGATATGATCATTCATTATAGAAAATATTGGTCCTAGTACATTTCGTCTGCAAAGGCTCGAAGGTTAGGTAGAATGTTTTCTGGTTAATTGTTAGCTTAGACGTAATAGTTTTCCAAAGTCCCCCTTGGGATTCTATTGGTTTGTAAATATTGTTTTTCCTTGCACTTTTTAGTGTGTTCTTTTTTATGTTTCCTTTTGGATTGCTTGATTTATTCCAGGACCATGAATATCAATAATCCTATATGAAAAATGTTTCAAAGAAATATAAAAATTGATACTATTTATTCATTCCTTAATTATCTAATTTGTTTGTTGTAGTATCAGTTGAATTTTCTGATCAAAATTCCTAATTATTTTAATTACAAAAACTCTTTATGTTATTTGAACCCATTTCTTAATATATTCCTTGACAATGTAAATGCTAAGAAGTTGGTGACTTTTCAAAAATTTCACACCATTCCATCTCTTAAGGAGATTTATATTTGATTCCCTATTATGGTAAACTATTCGAGTATGGAATAATAAGCAGTTTCTCCTCGTTTCAACTTTCTTGGTGTTGTTTTACTGGGATAAAATCACTCAAGCAAAACTAGTGAAAAAAAGACCTCTCTGTCGAGGCTATGGACGCATGCTATCTGTAATGTCTCCGTCTATGGAATTTGAGATTCCAAATTTAAATTGTCACTGAAAATGTAATCAAAATCTTTAGGATCTACATGTCATGCATGCCTTTAAGGGGCTTCTGAGTTTGCTTCCTCAACAATTCAAACAATAAAGTTGAAACAATAATTTATAATAAGTCCGATGGGATCCTAACGTCTAAGATGGATTAAAGAGTATTCTAGTCAAGGCTATGGATGCCTAATGGTATTAAAGTCAAAACTACAACACCAACTAGCTTACTCATTGAAATTATCACTCTGTCAGTTATTGGATTCTCTTAAAATTCATATTGATTTTGATTATAAATTTTATGTTTTCTAATCATTGTTTTAACATGTTTTTATGAATATAATAATTGTATTTAAGAAAGGATAGAACAACCATTATCAGATTATTGTGGGCATTTGTTTTTTAAGCATATGATTTTTTTGTTTTATCTAAATCTATTTTCAGGCAGAGATAACTAGTTCGTCTAGTATATCACCAATTGTTGGTAGGCCAACTAACTCCCCTCTCGTTTTCGAAATGATATGGGCCCCTCTCTTTTGTTTGTGTTTTTCTTTTCTTCTAATTGCTAAAACTGAACATTTCTAGTTTTTTTTTTTATTATCTGGATCATGAAGAATATGGTTGTATGGCTTTAACCAAAATTTGATACTTTTTGCTAGTAATTTCTTTTCTTATTTTGGTTCTATAACAACAATGTGACCTATGCTTTGATGTCATTTCCTACCTAAGAAAATCAATAATTTTGGTCCAGATCCTTGGTATCGTATGATCCAAGTGGATGTTGGTGGCCACCTTCCTATTCCACTTGGACCCCCACCACTCCCTCTTTCAGTTTTTCAGTTTCCTTAATTGTAGCACAATTTACTATTTTTGGTAGTTTTTCGGGTCGTGAACTTTCAAAGCTGTTTTGAGGCCCTAAACAACATTTTTTGGGAAAATCGGGGAAAACATGGGTCTTCAATTAATGTTTTCCACTCAAATTTTGTAGTCCTCACATAGATATCTCTAATGAGGTATTTCTGCGTCAAATGGAGATTGTATGCCAAAGTTATGACCCCGAGAAGTTGATGTACCAATTTACCCAAACAAGGCCCATAGTTTTGGTGCTTCATCTCCTAAGGTTAGGTTTTTGGATGTTTAGGGTTTTCCATTGTTTCTCAATTATGAATAGGCCTTCGAGCCTCATTCTAACATAGTTTACGGGAATGTAGTCACCACATCTCTTCTCAGAGATAAGCTACCATCGTCCGAGCTAGTCTTATTTCCATTCTATTTGTAAGCATATTTCAATATTTGATATTAATGAAATGAAGTGTTATTTCTATTACATCTCTATATTTATGGTTATATCTGTAATTTGTTGCATTCTTGTTTAAGTTCAAATTAGTGGTATCAGAGCAGTCTTCTCTTTTTTTTTCTTTGCATGTCCCCAACGAGGTCAGGATATAAGGAGTTAGGGATCAAATTGGTTGAACCTTTGCAAGACCAGCCTCGAAAATCTTGATGGCCTCCCATGGCAGAATAGAAGAAAGACAAGGGGGCAAGAGATCCTTTCAAAATCTTGCTATAAGAAGCCCTCAAGTGATAGATGAACATGATGATGGACAACTTTGCTCAAATCCTTTAGTGGATAGCCAAGGGTGATGCATCTCCTTGTAGCAGCTACTGTAGAAGCACCACAACCTTTAAGGTACAAGTTAACTTTGACATCCATATATTTGAAGGTTAGATAGATGCAGACACCATTGATAAATGGTTAAATTTTCTAGAAGGATATCTTTATGTTCATGATTTTCCCAGTCGGGAAAAGATTAATTTTTCACTTCTTAAAGCCACCCCCAATGTTAAGAATTTGTAGGGAGCCTACTGTGAGAAGAAGGAATAAATTACACCCTCACTATTTTCATTTGCACCCACTTGGAATTTGTTTCAAGATGCCATCAAGGAGTGGTACTACCCTATCAAGAGCTATGAGGATAAATACATAAAGTGGACCATGTTGTTGTAAAGAAGGGACCAAGACGTGTTAGAGTTTACCAATGTTTTTCATACCCTTTGCATGAAGTTGGGTATCAAGGATTTTGAGCAACATTTGATACTCAAGTACCGCAATTTCCTATGTAGGTATATCTAGGATGAGAAGGAGTTCTTAGAAATATCCTCGCTGTACACAACATACTGATACACTATTAAGATTGAGCAAAATTTTAAACAAAATAAGAGATACTTTGGATCTACGAATCTGAAGAAATGGAAAGGCACCCCCAAACCATAGATCAAAGTACAAATCCAAGGCGGGGAGACACAAGACTACTCACTGAAGCCATAAGAAAAGAACAACACCATGAAGACAAACAAGGACATGGGAAAATGGTGTGAGTTCCATAAGATCTCCACTCACAACATGAGTGAGTATTGAGCCAATAAGTCACTGGTCGTTGATTTGAAGGCTTCTGAATTAGATGCATGTTCTAACTCTGAGTTAGAACTCGACAAGGGGGATGACAAAGGGAGGAAAATCATTGATGCAGAGCCCAATGCCATCGTGGTCACCACCAAGATCTAGACGATTGAGCGTAAAGATCCAGAGGAGGAGGAACACTTCTTCCACTCACAAATGTGGGTGAAGGGTTCCTAACTACAGTTAATTTTCTATAGTAGGAGCCAAAAAGAACCTCATTTCAGTAGAGGTCATGAAGTGGCTAGGCCTACCAACTACAACACATTTGTAGCCGTACACCATGGGGTGGCTTTACTCATGATGAGATCTTCGCATTAGCCAACAATGTCACCTTCCCTACTGCATCAAGCCCTTCACATATGAGTTATTTTGTGATGTTTCTTATCTTTATGTTTGTGATTTATTACTAGGAAAACCATACTTGCAGAGGTGACATGTTGTATATGATTCTAGACCTTGCTATGTTATTATTTCTTTGGGTAATAATTTATATAGGATACCGAAGGTAGCCCCACATATCGTCAACTCTATGATCTCTACTAAGTAATGTAGTAAGATCTTCTCCTAGACTGGAAATTAATTTTCTTTCTAATTCTCTCTCAAAGTAAGGGGAAGATCACAGCCACATCCATGGCCCCTAGGAAGGGTTCCTCCACGTAGCAGAAGTAGGTGGATATAGTTCTGGAAAAATATAGGGACATCTTCTCCTCACCCATAGGTGTACTCTTGCACTCAGGTCAAGCATTTGATCAATCTGACTCCCGTAGCACCTCTATCTAACTAGCCAATATATTGTTTCTCCATTCTGGAAAATGCAGAGATCAAGCAGAAAATCCAATAATTGCTTCAAAATGGGAACATATGACTAAGTTCCTCACGTTATGGGGGCATGATTGTACTAGTAAAGAATAAGGATAGGACCTGGAGGCTCTGCATTGATTATCGGGCACTACAAAAAATCATTTTCAAGAACAAGTATCCTATCCCATGGATCCATGACCTTCTGGACCAACTCAAGGGGGCCAAGTATTTTAGTAAGATCAATCTGAGGTTTGGCTATCACTAGATTCCAATAGAGCCCACAGATGTATGGACAACCACCTTCAAATCAAAGGAAGGCATTTATGAATGGTTGGTTATGCCCTTTGGGTTGACAAATTCCCTTATGAATTTTATGAGGCTAATGGATGACATCTTTTGACCCTTCACCAACTCATTCGTGGTTGTTTATTAGGATGACTTCCTCATCTTTAACAAGACTTGGGAGGAACACTTGCAACACATTCGGCGGGTCCTTCAAACCCTTCGGTAGCACAAACTGTGTTCCAAGTTAGAGAAATGCACCTTTGGCATGAGCCAAGTTCAATATCTAGGTTACATCATAGATTAGGGTGGCATGCATGTGGATCCGACTAAGATCCAAGTCATTTGTGATTGGCCAACCTTGACCACTCTAATAGAGCTTCACAGTTTTTTGGGCCTTGCAAAGTTTTATTGGAGGTTCGTGTTGGGATTCTCCCATATCACTTGGCCTTTGCGTCTAAATACTAAGGACGGGGTGAAAGTAAAGTTTTCCTAGTCTGAGTCCCAACAGAAGGCATTCGTTGAGTTGAAGCACTGTCTTTGCTCTGCATAGGTACTCACACTGCCAGACCTGCACTAGCCATTTGAAATTGAGACAGATGCCTACGACTATGCCATTGGTTCATTCCTCACCCATCATGGGCATCCAGTGGCTTATCACAGTGAGACAATTTTTGATATAATTCGGAAGTACCCCACTTATGATAAAGAGATGTATTCCATCATGTAGGCTTGCTGACAATGGAAGCATTTCATTCTAGGAAAGGAGATGGTCATCCAAACCAATCACCCACCTCTTCAATCTATATAAACAAAAAGAAAGTTGTAGAACGATCTTCGTCATAAGTGGTCTACATATCTGCAACAATTCCACTTGAACATTAAATACAAAAAGGGAAACACCAATCATGTTCTCAACTCTTGTGGATATGAGACCTTTGGATGGCCGTAAAAATACAAAAATGATCCATAGTTAGCCTCCACATACCAGATGCTAGTAGATGGAAAGAAAATTCCTCATTTCCAGCTCCAGGATGCATTATTATGATACTCGGGTCACCTTTGTGTTCCTTCAAGCCAGCGTGCCAAACAGATTTGGGAGTCGCACTACAGTCGGGTCTGAAGACACTTTGGTGTGGAGAAAATTGTGGTTGTACTACAAAAGTATTTTTATTAGCCAAAATTGTCACTAGATGTTGGGAAATATATTAGATCTTGCACTGCCTGTGTCATCTCCAAGCCAAGCATCAAAAAGAAAGGCATGTACACTCCTCTGCCTACTCTGAGCTAGCCATGGGAATCCGTCTCCATAGACTATATGTCTGGTCTCCCTTCTACTAAGCATGGTAATGATTGTGTATTTGTGGTCGTGGAAAAAGTTTCTAAGATGGCTATTGGTGGCCTACAGGAAGAGTATCACAACAAAGGACATTGCCAAACTCTTCTCTGAATCAGTGTGGGTACATTTTGGGATCCTTCATACCATTATATCAGATCGGGATAGCAGGTTCCTTAACACATTTTGGTAAAGTATTTGGACACTATTAGACACCAAGCTCACCAATTCGACTGCCTTCCATCCCCAAACTAATGGCCAGACAAAGGTTGTTAATGGGAAAATAGTGCACATACTCCACATGTACAACTCTAAGCATACACGAGCCTCGGATGAGATTCTTCCCTATGTGCAACACAGCTATAACAGAGCTCTCCATAGCTCGATTGGTCGCAGTACTGTTTAAGTGGGTCTAGGATTTCAACCATTGTGTCTGATTGATGTTTTCAAGCCTCATGCGACTACACAAACATAATCCACTCATGTATTATCTGAGGTTGATAAATCAACCATATTTATTGAACACATGCAACATATCCACCAACATATTCATGACACCTTGGATAAATCAAATTCCAAGTACAAGCAACAACATGATCAACAATGGGTTCAACACAAGTTTTAGGTGGGTGACAAAGTTTGCTACATTTGCAGAAGGAGTGCCTCGCTGGACCCTACCCCAAGCTTTGTCGGCTCTGATATGGGCCATACACCATCAACAAGGCTATAGGGGACAAATCCTTTGAGCTCAACATTTCACCTTTCCTTGGTCTGCACCAAGTGTTCATCATGGACTGCTTTCGACCATACTTCACTCCATTACTGGACACATCATGCAGAGCAAATCACACCAATAGAGTTAAACCAAGACTGCATGGAACAGACAAAAACTAATCAAATTATGGACACAAAGATCAAGAACAATTGCCAGAAGAAGATCCAACCATATCGGGTTGTCAAAGCTGGCCAACTCCTGTGCCAAGGAAAGTGGCTCGCCAGGGACCAAGTTTAGTAGAAGTTTCCCCATCTCGTGGATGCACTCAACGCAATGGGGACCATTGCTTCCTAAGTGGGGGAGGATTGATCCAGGTGGATTTTGGTGGCCACTCGCCTATTCCACTTGGACCCTTACCATTGTCTCTTTTAGTTCTTTAGTTTCCATAATTGTGGCACAATTTACCATTTTTGGCAGCTTTTCGAGTCCTGAACTTTCAAAGCTATTTTGAGGCCCTAAACAATATTTTTTGGGAAAAATTGGGCCATCGTGATCCTTCAACTAATGATTTCCACTTGAAAGTTGTATTCCCCATATAGATCTTTCTAATGAGGTATTGTGGGTGCCAAACAAAGATTTTATGCCAAAGTTATAACCCCAAGAAGTTGATGTACTAATTTACCCAAATGAGACCCATGGTTTTGGTACTTCATATCCTAGGGTTAGTTTTTTTGATGTTTATGGTTTTCCATTGTTTCTCAATTATAAATAGGCCTTCGAGCCTCATTGTAACACAACTCAGAGTCATGTAGTTGCCACATCTCTTCTCAGATATAAGCTACCATCACCCGAGCTAGTCTTATTTCCATTATGTTTGTAAGCATATTTCAATATTTGATATTAATGAAATGAATTTTTATTTCTGTTGCATCTTTGTATTTATGGTTATATTTGTAATTTTTTGCATTCTTGTTTAAGTTTGGATCATCGTATAACAACAATGATTTTATGATTTGACTCAAAGTTTGATTATATATTATAGTGATCACATATTATATGTTGATAATGAATTACATAGTTCTCGTGAATGATTTTAAAATTTATATTTCCCTTTGCATTGTTTTCAAGTCATTCAATTGGTATTTGTTTCGATGCATGAATTAATGTATTATTTCGCTAGTTATACTACAGATATGAACATATGTCTTTGGGTTTGTTGAAACTATGGTTATATTGTGTTCTCAACTATGGTATGATCTATGTGACAATATAATGGTTTGGCATAATTAAACATGCATTATTGACATTTATTGTTTCCATATCCTAAATGATATATGGAGGTGCGAGATGGATTGTGGATGATTTTATTTGGATACTGTGTTTCCCATTTGGCACTCCCACCTTGCGACAATTGTATGCACTGTAATCCAAAACCATAGCTCAATCTATAAATCATTAAAACTTTCCTTCTTTCATGACAAAGCTATGGTACATTCTCAAAATTGCGCATTATGTCCTTTTGAGCTTCCCTGTAGAATTTTCATTTCGATAGTTTCTCCAGTTTCATTTATCTTTGCATCTTTCCCAATCTTCCTACAAATTTCCAATATTTTGACCTTTTATACATTCATTTTTTGTCCCTTGAGCTAAACCATGGCTCAAATTTCATTTATATAACACCCATGCTTGTAATTAGAACAAAACTGGTAGGGAGTGACCTTGTTGAGAGATATGAAGAATACCAGACCCTCTTCCAGCAGATTGGATAGTGGCACTTTATACAATAGTTTCAAGGATTTAATGATGACGTTGTCAAAAATTTAGATACCAATATTAATGGAAAGTGAGTTAATCTTGGCGACTTGAACATTGTGGTTTATGTTGGTTTTATGGTTGAAGCTACTTCCCACTCCATGAAAGGTGAACGATGGTCCAAGAACTATCCTTTTTGAGACATCCCACGACAAAAGTTTCTAGAGAACAAGGACAACGGTTACTATATAAAAGTTATTATTGTGAACTATCTCAAACCGAAATGGAGAGATTTATTATATTTTATACACCATTACATAACTTGTGAGGGTTGATATGCACTCATGTTTTTGTATCATATCTAAATGTTGATGGTTTTTCTCAGTCATGATCATAATTTACCTTATTTCCTGCACATAAGTTTAGAAAAAATGGCGAAAACCTATAGGTCTAACTGTAGAAACCCATATAGGAAACTCTTCCACCATGGACTTATATCCATCTTGGTTAAGCACCATTTGACTAAAGTGGACCAACGGTGGGGAATTTTTCTTCTGGGAAATGGTTTTCAAGAAATCCTTGAGTCAGGTCGGTATGATTTTGCACTAGAAAATTCACTTAGCCCTTCCTCTCCATTTTTGAACTCACTTGATAATTGCGTCGAAGAGGCAAACAAATTTAAACACTCATGTCCTGAACCACATTCTGATTATCTGAGTGATGATAGGGATCAAGACCCTCATGATCCACTACTTTGCATTACTTAAAGAAGGTTCAAGGATACTCTGTTTCACCATACTAAATGGAAATCAAAGTATAAAAAATTGGCTGGAAACTTAAAAAAGTGATATAGTTACCTTCACATAGAACCCGCATACCAAGAAACAAAGGGTTAGTATCAAGAAAATATTGATTTTAAAGTCAAAGTTAAACAAATCGAAATAAAAATATCTATAGTGAGGTGAAATAGGTGAACTAATATCCCAACTAAAGAGATATTTGTTTATCTCAAATAAAATATAGAGCCTATGCCCATAAATACGAAGCCTAAGACTCAAGACAACTTAAGTTTTTTGATAATTAAACCAATACACCTAACATTAACACTGATTTTGGAAAATATGCTTTTGAAACTCTCCTAAATATGCATTGGCATCAACAATATTTATTAATTGTTCTCCACTTGGAATGATGGATAAGTCAGTTTGTCCAAGAAAATAACCAATTCAAGTCCTCTAATATAACTCAAGAAAAACTAAAGCAACATGAATCCTCCAGTCTGGAAGGAAAATTATAGACTTTTGATATGCACATTATTGATAAGTCATCACATGCCAAAGTCATAATTTCTCCAGATCTTGATAATTAGAGTGATTCTAAATAAAGGTTTTATTGTTTTATATGTTCTAGCCTTCTGAAATATTAAGACATGCCATTATTAAGACTTTATTTGAAAATTAAGAAGGGTGTTATAGAATCGAATATTTTGTAACAATCCTCTCTCAATTATCATGAATAATAATCTTCTTTTCTTAGTTTGTAATAGGTCTCTCTGTTGGTTGAAACATTGCTCTCACCTTTCGCAAAATGGATCCCATTGGACAATCTCCAGGCATTGCAAATAATTGCAAACAATTCATGTTATTTATTTTGTTTATTTTCTTTTATCTATTGGGATATGTCCAAAAGGATGAAAAAACAATGTTTATTATTTCGTAAAAAGACAGTTTCAATTTTAAGTTTATTTTTTGACATGGTTAGTAAAAGTACTCATATATAAGCCTTTGGTTTTCAAATAGAAAGGGGGTACCTATTATATTATAGAGAGAGATTTTGCAAGAAAGGAATGTATTCTAAATTGTATGTAACTATGGAATAATTTTGAATTACACTGTAAGTTTTAAGACTTGATTTTATTCAGTTAATTACTTATTGTGCCTTCAATTGTTCCAAAAGTTACTAGTATTTATTGTCTTTTGTTTTCTATGTAATTTGACTTCTTAGAATACATCATATAGTAGTTATTATTTGTGTGATTATATTCCATATATAGTTAGCAAGTCATTTCATTTTTTTTTGTTATACATTGATCCAATTCATATAACTTCTTATACGATCAATATCACTCTCGAGTGATTTGTATCTTGAGATCGATAGTTGATGTGGAAATCTATATGATCTACGTTCTTGTGGTTTTATTTCAATAATTTAGAACTTAGATAATGTCACTTTCATTATATAATTGAATTAATTTGGTATAATGATTTCTAAGTTTATACATTCATCTTGATTATTTGCTTATTGGTTTGATTCATAAACAAGTTGTTATGCCAGGTTTGAGTAACTTCGTGTTGTGATTTGCATTAACAAAATCACGAATATGTACATGGTGAGGGAGACTATTGGAATTTGTATTCCAATGTCTCTTTGTCTTCTTTATTTTCCTATTTACAATATTTACAAGAATTTCCTAATCCCAAATATTAGGTTTCAACATTTCCCCCTTAATATGAAGGGATGTTGGTAAGTCCAAGCATCATTTTAAATCTTTCAAACCTTTCTCTTCCAAGCACTTTGGGGAAGGTGTTTGCAATCTGATTGTTTGTAGAACAATGTCATATGTGAATGGTCTTGGCACCAACATGATGTCGAATTAGATGATACTTTCTATTGATATGTCTGGTTCGACCATGGAACTTTGGGTTATTTTCCAATTTTATTGAAGAATTATTGTCTATCAAAATAAGAGTAGAATACACTTGTTTCTCCAGATATTTTAGAATTTTCTTGAGCCACACAATTTCCTTGATTACTTCGACAAGTGCCACATATTTTTCCTTAGTTATAGAATATGTTAGAACTAACTCTTTACATAACCCCAAAAGACAACTCCTAATCCAAGAATTGTAACATAACTTGAAGTAGATAAAATTTAAACCAATTCATAATCATAATCTTATATATAAAATTTCAACCAATAACCTAAAAACTTCAACCTACAAACTTAATATGTGATTATCATTAAAAAAAAATATTCAACACACAACATTCACCATTGAAAAGAAAGAGGAAATACCAATGCACAACATTCACCATTGAAATGAAACAAGAGTTACCATCGCACAATATTCACCAAATGCAGGAGTTACCAATGCACATATAAAAAGCAATGCTTCAACAAACCAGCGTACATAAGTCAGTGACCAACATACATACCATAAATGACCGCTCATTATAGGAGTTTCAACAAAGTGCATAGTTCATGGTCTTTGCCACCAATATAATATCTATGCCACAAAGAGGAGCCTTGAACCGAGAGATTCATCACCAGCTTGCATGACAGTGTTTTAACCAACGCAGAAAGGGCTTGCTTGCACCATACAGTAACGTGCCATTTTTCACTGATTAAATATTTGAAAAAACCACATCTAAATTCTAAAAACCACATCTGAACTTTTTCCATTTAATATCATCAGGTTGTAGAAAGTTCATACAATCACTGCAAAGAATTTAAACCCTGAACTGTGTTCTTGTGTCCCACGAAAAGCTTTAGGGCCGGTTGAGAATTTGCTATTTTTTTCTGAAACATTAAAAAACTATCAAGGAAGCTCGGTGTCTTAATGTTATCAATGACATTCCCCAAAAAATTTAAAGTGTTCAAATAGTGTACTTAGTGACTGAAATCTAGTATTTATCAATCATGAATCTACTTAAATAATATTAATAATAAATAGTTACATTTTTTTTCTCCTTTTACATGTGTATAGTTCAATGAGTTATTTTAATCCATCTTAACCAATCTATTTTAATGTAGAAATTGATTATTGATGATATGTCAAGGGTTTATTTTGTATAAAGTCTCTTTAAATCACTGTTGTATTTTAATGAAAAATGAAAAATCGATTATTGATGATATGTTAAGGGTTTATTGTGAATGAATTCTTTTTATATGAGGAATATATGTTGTATTTTAATGATATTGCTATTGAATAAATTTATAGAATGTGAAATAACAATTTTTATTAAAAAAAATGTGTATGTATTTATATATATTTGTATGAAATTTATATGATTAATTGAAAGGGTTTTTACTAGTTGTTAGATATTGGACTAGTTTTATATAAGTGGATTTTGATTTAAATCCTTTTACCTATATGTACTAGCCCATGCTTAATGGATTTGTAAGGTAAATTATCTATCTCTTGAGTTTTTATGTGAGCGTTTGAGTTTTTATGTGAGGGTTTGTTGGGAAAAAAATGGTAGGCATATACACATAGCCAGACACAAAATGAAACTCCAAGGTTAATTCAAGAGGTTTGACTTGTCTTTTTGAAGTTGTAATGGCTAAAAGGGCATGAGGCCAGATCCATTCACTGTACTTGTTCTCCTTTGACATTTAATAGAGATGAGATTCACACAATGTGAGGAAGTGCGTTTCTCCAAAAAAATATCTATGAATATATATGTTTGAGTACTTATATATAGTTCAATGGGTTAATATGTATATATGTTTGTATACACACAACAAAATGGATTAAAGCTCAATTGATTATTACCATTTTTGTTTCACATTTTGCTAATGTAATGCCAACATGTTCTTAATTTGAATTTACCTGTTTAAGATGCACTAGTTTAAATGGACAAGTTTATTAAGAATTAATTCATAAATGAGGGGAAACATTTCTTATATTTCTTTGCAAGATATTCTAATATGTGTGTACACATGAATTTTGTTTATACTCGATTGATATTTTAATTTCATTTTTTTAATTATGTTTTATATTTTAGACATAAAGTTATCAAAGCACCTCTATGCATAATGAAATTTTCATTTATTCATTAAAGGAACACAACAAAGTGGTCAAACTTTAAACACATACACTTCATCTAACCAAGTTAAGTACAAGGAAGGATACTCTTTTACCAAAGCTACTCATTTTTTATCTATTTCTTGTTTCAAAATCACTTATTCATGGTTGTCCATTAAATTGATTTCTTATTTTTATATATTAAGGAATTAAATTCAAATTTCTTTTTGTTAAAGTTTGGGTGATTGGAAGTAATGATTAGGTATTCTTCCTATCCATATTCAATTCTTACAAGTGACTATATGTTAGGTAAACTTGACTCTGGATAGACTCAAAGTTGACCAGGTTAAACAATGATGGTTTTGGGGCACATGGTATTGTGCACCCATAGTATTCTGCCCGTTGTATTATATGTAATGGAGCTTATAAAAGGCTGGAAGGACTTCATTGTAATGCAAGATCTGGAGGGGAGTGGTGAAGGCTCACTTGGTCAGATTGACCAGGGTTTTGGCCAATACTAATAAAATCTTATTAGGTTGGGTTTTTCCCCAGATTTAGAGTTTTCCTGGATAAACATTTGTGTTTATATGTTTATGGTTGTTACTGATTATTTTTATCGGTAATTAATTTGTGTTCTTGGAAAGATTGACCCCTTCCAAATATTACCTGTCAAATTGGCTCGACTATGTATACATGTTTAGAATGTAATCCCTATAAATTGTTTAATGGTGGTTAACAGCAGTTCATAATCCCTATAAATTGTTTTATGGTGGTCATCAGCGAACTGCTGTTGTGCCAATATTCATTAATCAGTTGCATTGTCAATTGGTTGGATTTAGAGTTCCCATAATCATCAAATTTGCTTGAAATTCGTGTCCTTTTCGGTTATGTTGCGAAAATTAGGTGTTTCATGACAAAATGTTTCTATTTGCGCAGCAGCTTGTCTGTAAAGTCTACATAATCCGAACCTGATTATGTGGATATGTGCATAGAAACAATGCGCTTAAGAAACGCTGATAATACGCACACCTGGCATCCTGTCAAAGTAAATTCTTCTATGCAACTCCTTAACTTTTAAATAATGAATGTTTAATTAAATTGTGTAAATTTAATAATATATTTTACAGTAGTTCATTGGGTATAGCTCAATAGGTTGGTCATTATATATAATATATAGCATAGTTATCAAGTTTGAGTTTGAATTTGAGTTTATAATAAATTTTAATTAAAGTTTTTCGCTTTGATAAAAATTAGATAATATATATTTTTAATTTTTTTTTTACAATAAAATTTTTTTTTTTTTTTCATTTATTATTTATTTATTTAAATTTAAATAATTCTCATAATTGTAAATCAATCAAATATGTTTTTAAAGCTATAATTTTTTAGAAAAAATCACACTTTTTCTTCTAAATTTTTCTTTTTTTTTTAAACTCAAAACTTCAATATAAACTAAATATTAGAAACTTATTTATATAAAATTTTTAGCTGATATAAACATATATTTTCTCTTGTTTTCCCAACCTTCTCAAGTTTCAATGCAACACTAAAATTGAAAAATAGAAGCTGGTGTTCCTAAAATTATATAAAATTTCTAGCTGATATAAACATATATTTTCTCTTGTTTTCCCAACCTTCTCAAGTTTCAGTGCAACACTAAAATTGAAAAATAGAAGCTGTTGTTTCCTAAAAGCAACTATTAACCAGATTGTAAAAGAAATTTAAAGTAGAGAAGGTTGAAAAATATATATATGCTGCTTTGAGTTTCCAAAATATATTTATTTATTTAAGCATTCAAACATCAAAGTCAAAATTAACACTATAAATAATATAGTTACATATCTCTTGGGTGGTTAAAGAGATGCAAAAACAGATCTGATGCAAAAAACTGATCTTGAAAAATAAAGATGTGAAAAACAAAAACTATTAACAAAATTGTTTGTCATCCACATTAGTATAAATTCAATCAATTATTCCACCAAAGAATCGGATTGTTCAATTTCCATATTTTTTTCTGATTCTCATGAATTTGGTAATTATGATTAAAAAGTGTTTTGTAAATAATATTTCAAAACTCTTTAAATTACAATAACAAAAAAATATATATACTTTATAATCAATTGATTTACATTCCAAAATATAAATAACCCATTATCATCACAACAACAATTTCAAATAACCATTAAACGGTAACAAAAATAAAATAATTTCTTTTCAACAACTCCTTAATATTAAAATAATAAATACTTAATTATAATTCATCTATGAATCTATGAATTTAGTAACAATTGGCAAACTAATCTACACCACCCCCAAATATTGATCCGCCAAACATATACTCTATCCTCAGCTAATCTACACCACCCCGAAAATATTGATAACTGATTATGGTCAAAACTATTTGAAATTACTATTAAACTACAACAAAAACAATTATGATAAAGGACGATACGATACTCTGCATTTATTAAAAAAAAGTCACGTATGACTGCGCATCTAACCCTAATACATTATAAATTAACTGTTGCACTAGATTATTTTTAGGTTCTAAGATAGCCTTACTGTTTCTCTGACTAGTGTTTCACCATAAAAGTGCAAACATACTGTTGCATTAAAATAATTTGTAATATAATTTACTGTTACTAAGAAGATTTTCCGCGTAAATTATATGTAAAAAATTATATAAGAAAAGCAGATCATCTAAACAGCTAGGTTGACTAGATTGACCATTAACGACTATTTAAAATGGCTTGATTAAAAATAATATTAAAATATTAATAAGTCAAAGGTAATAGAATAATTAACTATTTGTAATATATTAGTTATTCAATTTTATCATATTAATATATTTTTCTTAGGTTAATAAATTATTTAATTTAACTCATTTATAATTTATTTAATCACAAACATGAGGATAAGTAAAAAGGGGCTTTCTTTATGTATGTATGTTATATTATTTATTTATTTATATTATAGTACTCTTGAATGCAAGGGATGAGTATAGGGGTTTATATATTCGAATATTAATTTTATATTTATTTAAATTATTTTATTTATTTTTTTTTATTATGATTATGAAATACTTATGAGTATGGTTAAAATTGATCTATATTTTATTTTTTATTTATATTTATTTAATTGGTAAAGGTTGAAATTAGAACAAATAAGATATAATAATATTCATAAAATTATTGATAAGGAAATAGTAATAAAAATTAAAATGAGCGTCAATTTTTTAAAACAAGGAGGACAAGAACATGACAATAGTAAAAAATTGAACTAAAAGGAGAACCCTAGGAGGAAGGAAAAGACAGCTCTAAGGAGAAGGAACTGGGGAATAAGGGGAAACCTCAGACAAGACTAAGAAGAAAGGGCAGGGATCCAGCAACCATTGATCTTCCAACCATCATCTTTATTGAGATTATTAGGCCTTTTTCAATTTCAATCACTTCCCCCTGAATTTACGGTGATGGAAATGGGCAACCTTGGTAATAACCTTGGCCTCCTCAATACAAACATGATGCTTGGTTCTCCCATGTCTTACGTGAGTTGTATGTTCATTTATCCTTTCATGGATGGAGCGCCAAGCATCATGTTTATATTGAAGAGACCAAGGTTATTACCAAGGTTGCCCATTTCCATCACCGTAAATTCAGGGAAGCTATTGAATTGAAAAAAGGCCTAACAATCTCAGTAGAGATGATGGCTGGAAGATCAGTCTTTGATGGATCCTGCCCTTTATTCTTAGTCTTGTCGAGGTTTCCCCTTATTCCCTGTTCTTTCTCCTTAGAGCTGTCTTTTCCTTCCTCCTAGGGTTCTCCATTTAGTTCAGTGTTTTACTATTGTCCTGTTCTTGTCATCCTTGTTTTAAAAAACTGACACTCATTTTAATTTTTATTACTATTTCCTTATCAATAATTTTATGAATATTATTATTCCTATTTGTTACTAAGTTTCTACCTTTACCA